>CAUYQV010092209.1:0-101360 GCA_963574575.1 Galagoides demidoff
GAAGGGGCTGAAAAGGGTAGAAAAGAAACAAGATGGGGGGCCACAAATTGACACCTCAAGGACAGAGAAATCTAAACAGAATTGCTGGATAGGTGCCAACAAAAAAACATTAAAACAAATAATGCTAAGGTAATAAACTGCCTCATTTGTAAACAAAAATATACCTTTACAAGCAGAATGGGTATTCTAACAAATAAACAAATATAGCCTCGCACTTTAAACAGAATTATTAAGTTTTCACAGTTTTTATCTAAAAAAATTAAGATGTGTACTCCCTACTTAGAGTAAAACCTTCCAAATGTTTAAAACTGCTTTATTCATAACTTTACTAGGACTCAAAGAGTATAACCTGCAATATATTTGTGCCTTGAAATAAAGATGTGATTTCTAAACTTACCTGAGCCTGAAAAATAAAAATTTTCTGTTTAGTTCTGATTGAGAAAATCCTTTATCAATGTTATATTTCATAAAATGTTTCTCATTTGTAAAATGTAATAATTTAATTGCCTAAAACTGAGTCTTTATCAAAAAAAAATTGTGTAATAAATTTATCCTGAAACAGAATAGTTGTTTAAAAGAAACAAGATAAAAGTTAAAGAAGATTTAAAATGTTTATAGATTGCCTGTACAGATTAAATAAAACTCATAAAAAGATTTTGTAAAAAAGTTTACATGTAATCCTGTTGGCTATGTACTTCCTTCAAAATATTTTAGTTGTAACTCTGTTTAAACAAATGTTTTAAACCTTTAATATTTGACAAAACTTCCAAAGTAAAAACTCTAAATTAAGAACTGGGTACCCATAGCACAGTGGTTGTGACACTGGCCACGTGAACCAAGACTGGCAGATTCTAAGCCTGAAAAACAAATTAGACTTATTTAATTTGTTAAAAGTGTATGAGAAGCATTGTCAGATATGAAATGGTAATTAATTTTGTGTAAACTATGATTTTATATATATGTATTCCAATATTGTAAAACATTAGTCTGTCCTAACATGTACTGTCAATAATAATTTTAATTCATCTAAAAGGAAAGTGTTTTTTATGTAACTAAGTTCAAAGTTCATCCTAAAAAAAAAAATTAAGAAAAGTTGATGAATTCACTCAAATTCAAATTCCTAATGTTTTTAAAAATTAAGTATCTTCAGATTTTTAAAACTTTTATTGAAAAGTTAACATGTCTAGAAGTATTACTAGTCTAGTTTCAAACAAAACAAAAATCAGTTACATAAAACTAAACTAGTTTATTATAGCTTTTTGTTTGAAATATTGTTGGTTCTTCCTGTGTTCTGTTTTTTAAAAGTCAAGAAAATAATTTTCTGTCTTTTGAGCTATTTGTAATATCTCAAGCAATCTAAGGGTACATGTGAATCTCTCTAAATGTAGAATATAAATGACATGAAGGCTATGTTAACCAGTTGGATGAAAGTGTTTCAAATTATATATAGAAACAGCATTCTGTACCCCATGATAGTATTAATGTACACAGCTATGATTTAATAAAAAAAATAATAAAGCAACTGCAATTTCTTCCCTTACTTCCTTGAATGTCTGATGCTATAATCTCTCCATTATGAACCATCTGTGAGTTCTGTCTTAGGTATTCCATTCACATCTTATTTTAAGTATTCTTTTTTCTTTTTGTTCTTTTAATGTTTTTTCTTGGAGTGTATCATTTTTAAGGGCTAGCCTATTGGTTCCAACATTTTTATGCTTTTGTAGGTTTTGGCTTCTTCCCTCAAAGGACTGCTTCTTCGTGTCCTCCCATGATGTTGCAGACAAGGGTCTCTTATTATGTGTGGAAATAATGTGTGCCCACCAAGTCATAGTTTCATCAGATGGACCTTAGCAATTGTGCATGGATCCCCCAGAGCAGCAGAGTTTACCTATTCTTTAGCATTTGGAACCATAAGCTTTTTACCTCTCACTCACTGATCAGTTCATGCAGCCACTATATTTCTCTGCTTCTACAGAGTCACTGAAAATCTTGAAGTAAAATCATGATTTCTCTCGATTCTTGAACTGAAATTTGTGGACATACCTTTTCTCTTCTTAAGAATTGGCGAATTTTGAGTAGTAAATATGACTAGTTCATAGTTTTGATTTCAACACTGTACCTGATACAAGTAGCTCCACATCGGTAATACATACGTAAACCATCCTTTACCTTTTACCTGCACGTACAATGTCAACCCCAACCTGGATAGAGTCTTGGAGCCTTTTTAGTTGCCGGGGAAGGCCTCTAATCTCATATTTTTTTTAAAAGTAATGAAGCAAAGTCATCTTTATGAATGATTCTTTAGGTGAGATGGAAGAGGGGATTACAGCACACATTTCAAAGCCAAAAAATTAAAAATTCCTAGTGGACCTGACTCTTCCCACTACCTTCCCATAGCTTTGAGCCCAGGGGGATGTTTATTTTATGAGCTTTCTGGCTTACAGCCCTAACATTCATTGGCTCTTTTTATTTTTTACTATTAGGCTGTGCAGCTAAGATACATCTTAGTTTCTAATTGCAAACCAGGATAAGTAGATTCATTACAATTTTCATCCAACAACGAGCAATATTTTTAAGGCTACTGTAGAATAATCTTAAATATATTCTGAAGTTTTATTGGAGGTCTAAGTTACAGGGCCATTTTTCTCCGCTTCTATAAGTTTATTTGTATGTAGATCCAGTCTTTCACCTCATTTTCATCTCATTTCCTCTATATCTTCCAGAAATTTCTCACTATTTTACCCTTCCCAAGTGTGCAATGCTACTATGGATTTATTTGCTTATATTTCCAAATTTATTACATAATACCATTTCAATTTTGGAAACATGCATTTGGGCTGCTATTTTTAAAAACTGCCTTCTGAACTCTCCTTTAAAGACTTAAATATCAATATTGAAAACCTTTACTTAGTGAATGGAATCTGTGCTTCCACCTTAAACACACACATTCTTGCTCACGCCATTGCTTAGTGTTTGGGAGAAACAAACAAAGAAAGGCAATGCCTGAGAGGAACGGTACCAGGCCTGGAATGGACCCATCGAAACCAGAGCCCAGTTTAAGCAGAGTTGGCCTCAAAATACAAAATAACTTGTTCAGGGCATAAGGCAGGAAAGAGGAATTTCATACATACAAGTATTCCACCTCTATCACTACTAAGTTTGTGACTCTGCAAAGTACATTTGGAGGAAACAGGAGGAAAGAGAACAAATGTGGAAAGGCTTATACCTTCCAGCCTAGAAAAGTAGAAAAGCGATTATTTTGTCAAGATTAGGGGTAGATAAACACTGCTCTTAGACAGAGTTAGTGACAGGAAAAGCAAAATGTAAAGAAATAAGAAGTAGTTCTCCGTGAGTTAAACAGATTTAAAGTTAAGACTCCCCCAAAATGTGTTCTCTGTTTATATTACCAATGCTGCAAGCTGCCAATTTCTGTAGTTCTTCAAACTTCCCCAAACACAGACTCCCACACACATACACACACAGAATCATAAATGGAAATCTTATCTGAATAAATTCTATTCTCAAGCTAAATGCTTGCATTTAATTCATTCTTTTTTCTCTCTCTCTCCCCGTACATGGATAACAGCAACCTGAAGACTGAGTACACTGCACCCACTAGCCTACCCGATGCTCTCCAGCCAGTCAATCTGATTACCAGCCTCACATTGTAAAACCTCACCATTGTCCTAGGAAAAGCCCTTTCTCAGGGACATAGACCGGATAAAGAGATCTCTGTGCTGTAAAAGATGCTTCCCTTCCATGGCAGTGATTGTAAGTCCAGGTGAGCAGTTAGCCAGCAGCTAGAAATTTATCCTTTTTGCAATGACTTTTTTTCTCTGTAGGGAGAAAATAATTGGTAACCAATGCCAGAAATCTACTCAAAATTTGAACATAGTTAAATTACTATTTATCACTTTCTCCTACGTTTTTGTTCTTCAGTGATATAAAAATAATTTAGTTTCCTCAAACAAGCACAAAATGTCTTTACATATTTGGGGGCAATTTATTATTAAAATTTTTTCATGGCCTCATCTTGGCTGAACCTTCTAACAGACATGATCAGAGGGAGAGAAGTGGGAACAAAGCGATATCCCTTATTGCCACATTGCAATATGTCATATACTAATATGTAATAAAGAAGATATCATTAAGAAAGTTGTCATTATTAAATAAAGTTATCCCAAAAGAGAGCACTGTGAATCCAGAGATGTACTGGCAGGTTCCAGTTTGTTGAATGACTTCCACAGAAGCACAAATTAGTCCTTAGAGATGAAAAGGTGAGACAAATCTACATATAAATGATGAATCTATACATAAATCAAGCCCTAACATGCAGGAAAGTCCTACAAAGTTATTATTTTTTCATTAACTACCACTGTTGCAGAAGAAGGAAATCTTGTAAACTGAAATTTTACTGACACTTTTAAAATAATCTGGGTAATCAATGGAAAGAAGAAATAAAGTAGATTAGTGAGACTAGAAAATAAAAGTTTATTCAGTTTTACTGTTCAATGAAAGAAAATTTAATGCTAACAGGATAGATAAGGGTAGCAATACCCTAGACTTAGACACCACAAAACAGTGAGTGTCGAAAGAGTCTGGAATACTGTTAGATAAAACTGAATTATTGGATAGCAGTTTCAGCTCAATAAAAACGGAAAAGCAGTCTTAGTAAAATAACTCAAATATGACATGATAGTGTGACTAAAACAAAGCTGCCATATAGGCCAACTTGCTATTCAATTTTTTAACAAGCATTAACAATAGCTTTACTATGGTGAGCACATGACAAATGAATTAAATTAGTTGGTGATCATGAATGAGCTACAATGAACATCCTAGTGCAAATGTCCCTATGGTGAAATATATTTTTTGTCTTCTGGGTAAATGCCTAGCAATGGGATTGTAGGCTCAAAAGGAAGGTTGACTTCTGGCTCTTTGAGGATTCCCCATATTTCTTTGCATAGAGGCTATATTAGTTTGCAATCCCATCACCAGTGTAAAAGTGTCCCCTTCTCTCCACACCCATGCCAGCATCTGCAGCTTTGGGATTCTGCCATGTGGGCTATTCTCACTAGGGTTAGGTGATGCGCATTTTTTCATGTATTTGTTGGCCATTCCTCTGTCTTCTTCAAAGAAGATTCTGTTTATGTCTCTTGCCCAGGGATGCACAGTATTGTTTGCTCTTCTTTTTGTTTTTTAGTTTGAATTCTCTGTAGATTCTACTTATCAGCCTTTGTCAGATTCATAGCATGCAAATATCTTCTCCCATTCTGAAGGTTGTTTATTAGCCTTAGTTGTTATACCCTTAGCAGTGCAGAAGCATTTCAGCTTGATCATGTCCCATTTACTTATGTTTGGTATTGTGGCAATTGTCAAGGGGGTATTCTTCATAAAATCTTCACAGCCTGATATTACTAAGACCCAGAATCAGCCCAAGTGTCCATCATCTCATGAATGGATTAGTAGACTGCGGTGTATTTGTATCATGGAATACTATTCAGCCATAAAAAAGATGAAGACTTAAACCTTTTGTATTAACCTGGATAGAGGGGAAGAACATTCTTTATGGTAAAGTCTATCACAGAAATGAAAAAGTAACCAATGTATGTAATACTAATAAGAAAGTAATAGATAACAACTGCATGCCCACAGAAGAGAATACAATTAAACTCAAGTATGGGGGAAGTGGGAAGAGGGAAAGGGCAGTGGGGAGAAGAAAGAATGATTGGTAAGTTCTCACCTAATGGGCACAATATAAGGATATATAGCACACCCACTATGGGAAGGGCTCAACTACAACTTGAACTTTATCTAACAACTGCAAAGAATGTAACCAAATCATTTGTACCCTTATCTTAATCTGGATTTTTTTTTTAAAACAAGAATTAAATGAGTTACCCAAAGAAGTTTAAAATATCCTGCAAATAGTACCATCTGTAATATATATTTTGAAATGCTCTTATAAACAACCATTTTTATTTTAATCATCAAATTTCTGTTTTAAAGTCCCTTACAATACTTGATTTCAATACTTCACTTTATATTTCATTATCATGTTAGTTTTTATTACATACTAATCACACAGAAAACAAAATGACAAATATAAGTAGACTCTGTGATAATTTTAAAATACACATCATTAAAGGTAGTGATATGAAAACACTGTTATAACACATGTAAAATTGTATAGATGAAATTGCTTATTTATACTTATTAGCACACCTAGTGAATTGTGATAAAAGGTTGTGAAGTAATCATCTTTGTGGAATTCTTGGTTATTTTTAAAGAACTTTTTATATATTTGCATGCAGCCTGGATGGGATATTATTTTTATCTTCAGCAAAATAATTATTACTTGCATAACTCCACAGCATCATAAATAGAAAACAAAGTCATTTTCTAAAGAGAAATTTAGTAAACCAGACCATCTGCCTTTATAATTTCTTCGATCTACCCTTTTCATGAGAGGGTGAATTATGTAATCTCTGGAATATGGTAAAGTCTACACATTTAATCAACTTTTAAACATAGAACTCTTTTCTGGCACTTCTTTACCTCACCTCATCTTTACAAAGTATGCTCACACAAAAAGGTGTATTCCTGGAATCATGGAAAATATAAAGCGATGAATTACAAAATGGCCTTTTTACATGACTCCATTAAAATTATGCTGCGCAAAATGTTTTCAGAAGTTCTATTTGTTGATGAAAATTTAAGGGAAATATCAGCTTTGTTGTAATAATACGAGTTAAGTGATTTCAAAAAGTACATAAACTAAGCATAAGAAATGTATGACATGATTTTGTTGACAGTGGAATATAAATTTATCAGACAAAAGAATGTACTTCTGAGAATGTAGACCTCAGCCACCTTCATAACTTTAATAACATCCCTTATTATGGAATTGTTGATTGGGGCTCAAGTGACAGTTCTCATGTGGAAGAAACATTATGGGAACTGACTGGGAGTCAGGTAAGGCAATTAGCAGAATAGTCTAGGGAGAAATTTTTACTTGTATTCCCACTTATATATATCCCCTGATGGCACCTGGCAGTATTTAAGAAATTCTTATCCTACGAAATGTTAGGATTTGAAATGAATTAGGTTTGCTTTACTAACTGTACAATTTTTATGAGAACACATCCCTTCTCCTAACCTTTACGGAGCTGATTAAATCTTTACATCATGATTTCTATCTCATTTCCAGTTCTTTTATTAAGAGGAAATCCTGGCCCTGAACTTTACTGAAATTTGAATCACACTGAATTCTGGGCAACTCCTCTCTCAACACCAACCCGATCCCATAAGCCTGAGTCTCTAGACAATTAAAATCAACTATAAGAATTGCTTTAGAGCGTTCTCTACTAATTTGAGGGTCACTGCTCTCTACTGATTTTTGCAATTACACTCTATATGCCAGATCAACATCCTTAAACACACACCCAGCCCAGATTAAGGCCAATTTCCCACACCTTCTCAGATAATGAGAACAACACTGCTGGAATCAGACTCTCCCCTAACTCTCAGTTCATACTCACGACTTACCCCTGATCCAGCCATTCCTGGATTTTCTCATCCCCATGTCCACCTTCCTCTGAAGTATAATTTCAGGCCAAAATGATATGACCTAATCCCAATGTTCCCATTAATCATGGTTGCTTTATCGACCTATCATTGCTTTTTACTAATATGGTGAATCATAAAAAGCCTCACCAAAAATAAAAAATAATAATAATCTGAATAGAAAATCTAGCAATAAATATTTTGTTGAGTACTATAGTAATCAAAGCATTTGGGGAAATATATTAGAATTTTCATTTTTTATGTTCTTCTAAAATGATTATTCTGTTTAAAGGAAAAAGGGCAGTTTTGATAGAATATTCACTTTTGGGAGACAGTAGACAGTGCAGGTATTTAAGAAAGTAAGACTAGGGGGTGGCACCTGTGGCTCAAAGGAGTAGAGTACCAGCCCCATATACTAGAGGTGGTGGGTTCAAATCCGGCCTGGCTGAAAACTTCAAGAAAAAAAAAAATAGGACCAGGGCTTGATTGCAAGTTTAACCATTTAACCATGCAAGTTGTATGACCTTCAACACAATATCCAGTTGATGGCATACTCTATTTTCACATCGATAAATTGAATATGATGACAATATCACTCTGGTTGGTTGTGGGGGATAACTGAATAACAAAACATACACAAAGTTTTAATACAATGCTAGCCCATAAGAAGTGTACTAGTTCAGGGGTCCTCAAACTTTTTAAACAGGGAGCCAGTTCACTGTCCCTCAGACTGTTGGAGGGCTAGACTGCTGGCCCTGGGATGAGTTGGTTGCTAAGCAGGACAGGCAGGGGTGGCAAAAACACCCAGCGGGCCAGATAAATGTCCTAGGCGGGCTGTAGTTTGAGGACGCCTGTACTAGTTGATTATTTTGAAGTATTCAATTTGAGGAAACCTACTCCTAGTGTTATAGCATTAAAATCTTTGGTTATTACAAATTTCATCTGGGAATATCTCTTATTTAGGTTGTTAAACCAGGTATATTTTTGATTGTACATTATCATTTCTCATTTGTCCTCAAGAAGTTTGTGACTGTCCAGGTACATGACATAAAACACCAAAGCTCACACCATCACCACCACCAAAACAAACTTAGAGAAAAAGAACAACTTGGCTTTGCATCATGTTATATACTTAAAGTGATTTCACCTCAAAGTTCATGATAGATAACAGACTTGTCCTGGGTAGGTCAAAAGTAAGAGACTTACATTTTTAATCATACCTGAAAATAGGTGTATTTGCTTTGCTAGTTTATTTTATGCCTATAGAATTTAAGTTACTTTCTGATGACAGTTTTTGTTTCTTACATCTTTTCAATCAATGACACTCACAATTAACTCAGTGTCATACATTTGAAAGAGACATGTGAAATCCTTTTCATTAGAATGCTATATCTCATGCAGGCCAAAAAGAAACAAAGACTAAATAAAGCAAGGTAAAAGCAATTTCCATTTGAAAAACACACTATTCTTTCCTTGTCATTATTTGGTCACATTGAAGCAACTGACTAAATTACTTTAAAAATCTTTATAATTGCCAAATATCAGAACAGATTAAAATTCAGTCTCATGTTTAAATTTGGTAAAATTTAGACAAAACATATCTTATTTACCAAGTACATGGTGTAAGACATCCAATTAGAACACAATATATAACCCTAGTTTTTCTGGATTAGTTCTCCAAAATTCCCTCTGCATAAGTTCACCCACCTCTGCCCCTGTATATATTCTAATAACCTTCTATTTGTCCAAAATAATTTTTTAATCTGTTCACTCATAAATATAACACATACTTTTAAAAAGTACACTGATTTGCTAAATTTCACTAGCAAACTTAAACACTGTCTATACTAACACATTATAGCTTATTGATTAAAACACCTGTTTGAAACAATAACGCATTATTTCAAATCAACTGCAATGTTACTAACCAACTGAATCCTCCACACTTGCAAAAAAAAAAAAAGTTGGAAAGAAAAAGCAAAAACCTACTGTTTTATCTACATTGTGAACGGATGCCCTTTTCATATATAACTATATTAAAGGTAACTATCAACAACCTCTAAAATCAACCTTTCCAGTTATAGCAAATTTCCTGGTGGTCGCAATTCTAACCCAGTTTAGTATACACAACAAAGAAAATTTCTCCTTCTCACTCAAAGAGACATGATTTATTTTAATGTAATGTGCTGATAAAGCTTTTATCTGATGTTTTTCTTTTCCTGGTTTAAAAAAATTGAGATGGGTCCATTCTTTTCTCTTTCACATCTGCAGGTACACAAATAACTTAAGTTGATGATGTAAAATCAAGACTATATTTATAGAAAAGCTTACCATTGTCATTTTTCAGCATCCCATTGCTCAGTTGTTTTAATCTCTTTTGATGCGATTTGCCATTGTAGTGGATTTGGGCTTGAGCGGCCGAGTTCAGCTGAATGTTACAGACGCTGCACAAAGTGAAGTTGGTGCGTTTCTTTTCTCTTTCTGGTTTTTCGTCTAAGTCATCAGGTACAAATTCAGCCTCACTCTCCCCATCTTGTGCACACGCGAAATCTACAGGAGCAAAGAAAGTTATGAATGAGCAGATCAAGATTTCTATATTCCTTCACATTTTTTTAATTGGGTAGCAAATAAAGATTGTTCCACACCTTTAAGAATTCAAAATTCAGAACTTCCACATTCTTCTCATTTTAATATGTTACTTCTATACTTTCCAAAAGTAGATAACCTTTTCTGATGTGAATGACAAACATTTTACTTTGTTTTTTTCTGGGCCCAATACTGTGCTAATTGTTCCTTTCACCCCATTTAATCATTGTAACAATGAAGTGAGTACTATAGTTTTCCCTGTTTCCTAGGTAAAGACAAGAGTTGAAATGTTACCACGTGTACCACAGTACCAGCTGTTGGCATCAAGACTGGCTGGTGAAGTGATAATTTGCTCTAACCCACACCACCCCCTTTGTTGTGTATAGTAAACTGTATTAGACATATTCCCAGTAGACCCTAAACTTGGTGAACCCAAACAATTAAGAATCACAGAAGCCAACTGAAAAAAACTGCCAAGGATGGATGCTAAAATAATTTAACAATAACCTAAAAAACATAGTATTGGATTATAACCCAAAGTATAAAATAAGTTTAGTTGCATATATGCCAATATAAAAAAATGAGAAAAAAGATACAGACCAGCTACATAGAAATACTCCAAATAATTTAATTAGATATTCTTCACTTAAAGAGAAAGGAGAGATATAAATCTCTCCTAAGAAGAGGCTGTGCCTAGTGACTTGCTTCCAAATAGTACAGTATGGGAAGAGGAGAAAGTAGCTCAATAGCCCAGAAAGCCGACAAATACCACCTTGGCCACATAATCTAGTTCAACATCAATAGCAGTAAGTCACACTGAGAGCATGAGTCCTTGACATGATGTGTTAGGAATGGTACGTCACCTCTGTGATTTTCCCTGCAAAAACATAACCCAGGTCAACCAGGAGAACAACATCAGACACACACAGTTGAAGGACATTCAAGAAAATGCTTGACCAATACCACTCAAAACTGCCAAATACATCCACATCAGGAACCTATGAGAAATTGTCAGAGCCCGAAGGAGCCTAAGGAAATATGGAGTCGAAATGAAATGTAGGAATCTGGATGAGATGTGGGAACAGAATATGAACATTGGAGAAAATTAATAAAATCTAAATAAAGGAGTTTCATTAATAATAATGCACTGTTACTGGTCCATTTGTTGTGGTAAATGTACCATGTGAACATAATATATTAGCAGTAGAGGAAAGTGGTGGGTAGCTATGGGAATTCTACTAACTTGGAAACTTTTCTACAACTCTAGAACTATTGTAAAATATTTCAGTTCTTTAAAAGTTTGGGAATAGATCAGGGACCATTCTCCCTTTTTGACAATAAAACAGGAACCTCCCTAGAACTCCCCTCTATGAAAGAAATGAGAAAGGCTTCTGTCCTCTTCCTCCTCTGCTCACACATCCCACAAAAGAAGTAAATTGTGTGATTGAGAAGATGAGAGAAAAGGTCACTGCTTCATGCATGGCCTGGGTTCTGTATCTCAATTTCACCTAAAATTACATTCTGATCTTCCTGGTTGCCATATGTGAACTCATAATGTAAGGGCTGCCCATTCCTTAGAGGAAGGCCCAGAAGTCTCCAGCTGCCCTGCCTGTGACTATGTAGTTAAATGTAAGGAATTTCAAATTAATTCAAAGAAAGAATAAAAAGTCTAACAAGGGGCATGGTTTTAGGTTATTTTTTCTAATGTCACCTTTCCTACTAAATAACTAATCTACCAACCAACCCACTAGCAAAAAATCCAACATACCTCAACGGAGCCCTTATATCTATTATTGGTTCCAATGAAGATAAAAGATGAGCTATTGATACACATACACACACTGCATTAGTCAACTCATCACTATATAATAAAGAATTTATAAACTTCATCTTCTCTTTAGTGTTTCTACCTTATCACAGCAGATTCATTACTATAAAATCAAGGTATATGAAAGAATATATATCAGTTGATAACCAAATCCAATTTTATGGAATGAAAAAACTTTCTGTACAAATAACTTCAGTGTTTTATTTTAATGTTAATAAGACAAGTTCCATTCTTTTGAGCATGGTTGGTTTTATCCCTTGTTCTTATATCTGTTACCTTGTCAAAATGGCAAGTCTCTAAAATCTCCAACAATCTTGAGGTTCTAATATAATTTGAATTGATGATGAAATGACAGTTAATGACATTTGCTAATAAGAATTTCAAAGAACAGCTATATTGTAAGAAATTCTACAGATCACTTTCAAATAACTATCAATAGTGTAAGTAAACCAAAAGCCACTTGTTTTTCCAGTGGCTCCTCCCACCATAAGATTATTTTAATGTAGGTAGATAGGAACTTATAAATCTCAATCACATTTAGTAAAGAAACACTCCTATAAATAGTGATAAAATCAGTACTAAGTGCTAAAAATTCCTTTAGAAATCTTGGACTGGCAGCCTATCTCGAAAGCATTTTTAGTCCAACTGAAAATAAACAGTTGACCTATAGATATTTCACAGTGATAAAATTGAAATATAACTAGTTAGGGTTGTTTTGCAAAAAAATAAAAATTATTAGTTCATTTGATCAGCAGCTTTAATAGGTATGAATAATATTTATACAAAGCAAACAGGTAGTAAATTTTAACTATTTCTTTCAAATAAATTTCACAGAAGAAATAAAATTAAATATCTAAATACCACCAAAATGTAACAAAAGTCTTGTTCAAAAACATATATATAATTACCCTGCTGGAAAGAAGAATCTACCAATATTTAATTCTTTATAGAATGTTTAAGGGTATACAGATAGCTTTCTCAATTGCTTTATTATGAAAGAAATACCTCTTGAGAGGAAGACATCAATCCAGCCATTCCAAAAAGAGAGTTGTAATTTCTATGATCTGTACAAATTCTAATGAAGTTTGTCATTCTCATTCAAATTTTATTGACTGGCTCAACGAAAGAGAAGATAATAAATATTATACAGATTTAGTAATTATTTTTGAGGATTTGATGATATGCTAGAAATTATAAGATGTTGTACTGAAGAAACCTTTTCAAGATCACCTTAAAAATTAGTGAAACGTGGTGGAAATCATGAATAAGCACTTATAGAGTAAAACGGGAAACATGCTATATTTATGTTTTGAGATTGGATACTGCTTGTTTGCAATAAAAACTTCCAGATAACGTAAGTAGAATTTGAATGCTCTCAACTTAATTTAAAATAACTTGAACAAAAAAATAAAAAAACTCTTAGGTCATTCAAAAGATAGCTCTAGCGATGATAAAGACATCGCCATCAAAGGTGTTTACGCAGGACTTAAGTAAAATTGTTTAATAAAATTGAGACTAGAAATGAAACATCAAAAGCAAATAAAATTTTTTTCTTGTTCTTAAAATTATGAAAATAAATAGCCATTCTTTTTTCTTCTCGGTGAAAGAAATGAGTGATTAACTTCATTCAGAATTTCCTTATATTAGATTTAGAGTTATCAATTATATCACTATATAACATACGCATATATGTACTCCAAATGTGCTACATGAAATCAAATGAACTACATCAGTAGTGAATTTTCCTCTATTTTTAGGACAAACTTTAAAAACAATCATATCATCTTATCATGGTACAATATTAAATGCATATTATAGATAATAAGTAAATTACATTTATAGCATTACAGCTTTGAGAAAATTATAGGTAACATTTCACTATTAAAATTGTTAATAGTTCATAGTTGGTGCTATAAAGTGCCAATATAAAAATAATTTTGCATTGATCTCATTCCCCACTAGAGTGCAGTGTGAATTTAAACTTAAAACTAAAGCATGTGGAAATTCCCATAACATTAGGCATAAAAATAGCATTACTGTAAGTTTGTAAATACCTAATATACATGTATTCTAGCACAATATTTGGCTTCAGCGGAACATAGATATCTAGTATAGCTAATGAACCCACATAAATTCACCAAAATATAGTTGCAAAAATCAAACACTACCGATGAATTGGAGGAATGTCACAGATCAGCAGACATACTGAACTGTTTCTCCTATTTTATCACAAGTTCTTTATTAAAATGCAGCAATTGTTTTATATCGTCTCCTAATTTAAATATCACTCTGGAACTTTAAAAAAATGAAACCACTTTAATTAGTAATACCTTAGTTTTATGACAGGAAATTATATTATAGAAGATTACATAAGACAAACCAAGGTTAATGGATTGTATTTCAATTACGGTTTTTATCACATCATGGCATCAAACTAAATTTGTTAGTCTCAATACAATTATGGTTTTCACAAGGTGATGGAACTCTTAAAGAATACTTAAGGATTTACCTACAAAAAAACAATACCCTGAGTGGCATAATGAGGTACAGAATACAGTTTTTAAATGCATTCCTTTCCTCTTTTTAAGTAATAGGCTTTTATAATTGTAAACTACAAATCAAACTTCTGTTTGAAACCTCAGATGAAAAAAAATTCCACCTTATTCTTCAGGGGACTCACGATGAACACTAAATTATCTTTGAGGCCAAATAGAAGCTCAGAGTTTCATCTAAAATATAAAACAAAAACAATTCTTAATTTTTTTTAAAAAAAAGATAAATTTTTCAACTAGAATCTATACCCATTAATGGGTTATGTTTCAGTGTTATTAAGATATCTCTCAGAGTTTTGAAGGCCTGTCAAAAAAATTGTATTATCATTATTATGATTTGTAAACTAACAATGTGTAAATCTTTTCCTGTCCTCTGACCCACTGTTCTTATTTTAGGAATCTCTTCTTGATTTAGTCCTGGCCTCAGGTCCTCTTTATAAAACCTGACCCCCTGGAGTTATGCCACTCACTCAGTGCTCCTGCCATTCCACCAGGGATACTGACCTGCACTCTGAGTCCTGTCCCTGACTAATCATAACATATTTTTTAAAGGCTGCTTTAAGTATCAACCCTTTTTTCTTGAAAATGTACCAAATAACTTTAGTGCTTTCAGCTAGCTCTACCTTACTTTGGATCTAAAATAGTTTACATAAAACTTAAGAATGGTTTGACCCAGAAAAATTTCTGAAGACCTAAATTAGAGAGAGATTGTTTTGGCTTGCAGTTGGCAAAAAGTACTGGTACTAAGGTAGGTACCCAGAAAATTATTCAAAAGTGATAAATGTGTCTTAAGCACCTGCCCTGGGCCCGCCCCTCTTTTAGCCACTTGGGATATTGGCATACCAATCAAGCTTTTTGTACAGTTTGAGAAAGGGACAAAATGTAGCCTACGCTGAATTTAGGGTGACTTTTGATAATCGCTTACATGCAAAGGAAGAGTAGAATTGTGATTAAGATTTGGGCTTGTAAATTCAGCACTTGAATGGTTAAGTTTTAATTTATTTTAAGAGATAGCTTTATTTTTTTCCTCTCTCATTCATAGTCCTTAAAACGATAGGATTTTCTCTTTTATCTCGCTGTGTCTTTCTTCTTAAAATATACTTTTATAGTTTGGAGGTTTCAATTGTTGCCCATATCTAGTCTTTTGTGATACACAATTTCTCATAAAATGGGCTGCATACAGCTTTTCCATAACCATTCTGATGAACAACATAACTTAGCTGAATGTCTCCTTTCCCATTTTCCTCCCTTTTACTATCACCAGGAGAAAAGCAGATACTATTGATGATTCAGAAAATCTTCAGGCTCCTTGAGCATATTTTCTCATATCCAAGATAAAACATACGGGAAATGTGTATATATCCTGACTTTGTCAGATACACTCGAAGACGGCCACTCTGATTTCCACCTGGAGGTAATCAGATCATTCCATAGTTCACTCTCCTGAAGGGAAGACAGAAGCTATAATTCACTTTTATCAATAGACTATGGCAAAGGTGATGAGAAATATGTGGCTACACAGGTGTGATTATAGTACACAGATGTAAGGCTCATCTTGTAAGAACAGACTCTCTCACTTGCTGGCTTCTAAAAAGTACACTGCAAAAGCTTTATATACATATATTTCACTGTTACAGCCTGGAGGTGGGGGAAATGTAAGTTTATTAAAAACTTCCCTATGAAGAAGGCAGTGTGGCAAAGAGCTTAAAGTAGTCTTTGACCAATAACCAGCATGAAAATGAGGCCATAATAAGCATCCGAGTAATGAAAACAACCACATGAGTAACAAAGTGGTCCCTTCCCCAGTTGAACCCAAGATGAGACCACAATCCTGCCTTCTAAGTCTGGCACAGCACCCTGCTAAGCAATGTCTAGACTCCTGATTTTAAGTACTATAAGCTAATAAATGGGCATTGTTTTAAGCCATTAAATTTGCCTTAATATTACTAATGTAGCAATAGATAACTATTATACCAACCAACTCTTCTGTACTCATTAATATTGAACATGGAAATAACCCAAATTTCCAAAGAAATGCATTTGTTAAAAAGAGTTCTAAAATAGTTTGCCACCTAACCACAACCCTGATTTTTCTTACGTAATTTAGACATCCAACTGCGTCCTAAATATCTCTGAATAAAGCAGATAGAAAAATAAATCAATTCTTGTCCCTACAAATATTAGCTCACCTGGTGCCCATCCATGGCAGACATCACTAACCAACTATGACAACTATTTCTTCAGACCTAGGATTTGGTTTCACACAGGCCACACTTGTAGAGATCCACACATCATTCCAGTTTTACATAGAAGAAGAAACTTATTTGCTACACTAGATACACTGACAAATGGACGACTGTCAAATTTGACTTAGAGAGAAGTAGAGACCATTAAAAAAAGATAAACTAGGCAGCATTTGTCACTACCATACCATTTAACATATATTTTGCTTATGTGAATGATTAGCTTGACTTTTATTAAGCTTGTAGAACTCAATAATTCTAAGTCTGTGAAAAGATTCCAAATTGAAATCTTTTTGTTGTTTTCAGTACTCAGTTGTTAAAGTATAGCAGTTAGTGTAAATAAGAAAGTATTGCAGGGTGGTACATTTAAGATAGGAATAATGATACACATACATTAGAGAGTTTATTTTTCATATGCAGGAAATTTTAGTAAAGATTTTATTATATCCACATTACTTAAATGTGTTATATTCAGATTTAACTTCCAAATAGTGATGGGATGAATATGAATCTAGGCCTTACACAAAATGTGAAAAACCATTAAATGCTAAGACAGTAGATTTACAGATAAATTTAAATGTAAAGTACCAGGCCTCTTAGGCCTAAAAAAGACAACTAAGAACTTTAGTGTATAAGAAGATATCATTAATTGAAAGTAGTTTTTTGGTTCTGCTCACTTCTATTAATAAGAGAAAAAATAATTACTGAGTTTAAACGACAGCATGAATAATTTAGGTTATACTTTCTTTAATCATTAAGAAAGAAAATTCCTTGGACTTTTTTCCCTTTGTTTTTTAATTGCTGAGTTTAAATTACAGTATGAATAATTTAGGTTGTATGTAGTATTATCATTAAGAAAGGCATTTCCTTGCTTGGGCTTTTTTTCTCTTTTGTTTTTTAATAGACATTCATCCAATTGAAGTAGTTAAATCCTTTTAAAGGTAAGAAGATGGATTCGACCCTTCTCCACTGTTTTGATCTTCAGAAAAAGAGAAGTTTCTAAAACAAGAATTCTTTATAAAAAGTTACTTATAAAAGTATATTGATATTCTTCCATTAACAAATATATTTTATTTTAAAATTAGGTTTAGCAGATGAAGATGCTGTAATAGTTTCTTTGAATTTAGTTTTTCTTAAAATTCAATTTTCAACATATACATTTTTATGGCTTTTATGTTTCACTATTATAATGTAAAAAATGTTAATTAAAAGTGAAAGTTCCATTATTTTATTTGGGTTAAGGTTTTATTTATGAAATGTAGACTATAAAACCTAAGTTTTACTCTAGCAATATGTGGATTTTAACCTATATATAAAATATCACTTAAAGGAGTTCTGTTTATGAATTTGCAGTAGTTGTTTAAAAAGCCTCATCAGTGTTTGCTGATCCTAACATTTTCCAGTTTCTTGGCCTCTAGCACACCCATTACCCTCCTGCCTCTGTTTTCTCATTTGCAGGGTAAGGGAGGTGGGCAAACGATCTCTGTTCCTTTATAATGTTACAGATGTTCCCTCAGTTTGGGAAAGTGATATTTCACTTTCATGCTACCATTACTGACCACAGTGCAACATGATGTTTTTTGTCTTAAGAATATTTTTTAAAACA
Organism: Galagoides demidoff; assembly: GCA_963574575.1. NCBI lineage: Eukaryota > Metazoa > Chordata > Mammalia > Primates > Galagidae > Galagoides > Galagoides demidoff. Next base: position 18,382 of record CAUYQV010092209.1, read on the forward strand.
TAGTATCTGTGGATTTGATTGCTGCTTGTACGAGCAAGTAGATTAGATTGCCATGAAGTTCTTTCCTACTCTAGTATTTTATAGATTTGTGGTGCCATATATCTACATTTTGAAATGTCCTGGTAGCATCATATAGCATTTTTAAAAATTAAAAATTCTCTTTTAAATCTTGCCTAAATTTTAAGGTATGTTTAAATTAATATATATTCTCAGTAAACATGGTTTTCCTTCCAGAAATGCTGAAATCAGCAGATATGAGCTGTACATAGAATAGTCTTATTCACTATCAACCTCAGTTCATTATATTTATAATCCACCAAAATGAGAGTGCTCTATTTTATCTAATCCAATATGTTAGTGATGAAAACGGAAAAGGGGCTGTGGGAATGTTAAAGTTATGAATGCTGAGTAATAAAGTTAGAGATCAACAATTATCTGGGACAGAAATGGAATACTAAGAAAACATTTGGGCCAAATAAATAGAACCGTAGACAAATGTTTAGATACAGTATTCTCAGTATCATACTCATTTCTAATTAAATGATGCTTATCAATAAAACAAGTTTTTGCAGCCTTAGCATAAGCTAAACTACATGCACAAGAACAAGGATAGTGCAATCTTTTTTCTTAAATAACATGCATCATAAATATATATGATGCAAACCATTCAACAATCATTTCCATTTTCTTCAATGAAAGGATTCACGTCTCATTTGAAAAAGCATCCTGGTATGGAAGGTATTAGTTATATTGTCTAAAATCTGTTCAGAGAAAAGGAAAACAATTTCCCTTACTGCTGATTATCTTCTAAATTTAAAAATGTTAACCTAAGAATGCTCAAAGACAGGGCAATGGCAGAAGCTGGCACAAAAGAGGAGATTTATACCAAACTCAGGCTGGCTTATTTTAACTCAACTTTTAATTGGAACAGTGTGTTAAAGTGGGAAATAGGTATAAATTGGAATGTCCTTTCCTTGGACAAATGATCACACTCTCTTAAATAATGTGTCAAAATTCAACTTAGTTTTACATTTTGATTATTTAATTAACAAAGTTTACTTAATGGATTTTGAAGTTAGAAAGTGATGTTTCTTCTTTAGAAACTTTAAAATAAAGAAGATCTCTAAAGGATTAATCTCTGAAATCAACTCAAAAGGGGTCAGAAAAGAGATCTTTTAAGTCACCTTGGAGAGAAAGAGACCAGCATAATTTCAGAGGCAATCTGAAGTAAACTGAATAAAGCCATCCAGATACATGAAGAAATACCGACTTCAAAGACCAGTCAACCATGGAAGCACAGGGAAGAGTCAGAGCGGCAAGTGTCACCTAGGTCTATTAAAGACTTCTCTGGGGGACCCCAGTATTGTAGGCAAGAATCAGACATTGGCATGTGTGTTGCAGGCTGCCATGAGCTAAATAAATTTTGGTTCATTTAATTATCCCTCTGTTTGATTTCATGACCATCACACAATCTTCTGATTGGGATCTGCTGTTACCTACAGATGCATATAGGGGCAAGTGAGCTAATCATAAGAACATGATATATTTTTGGTCACCTGTCAATAATTGTCTTCTGCATTCTGGTATCTTACTGCATTTCATACTCTTATTAGATGGGCTAATTTTAAGTGTTCATAAAAATATCTTGTTCAAAACAAATGTTTAGATTTATTGGTACCAATACCATCTTTGAGATGTGTCACCATTAATAATTTGTAACTAATAAAAATGGCAGTTTTATCCAGGTTACTATGGGGGTATATATAATCAATTAGGTTACATAAATTACTTTTGTCAGGTTCAAGTCCAAGGTATAGGTATATCCTTCACCTAGGAAGTCTGACATACCCCCATGCAATGTACCCATTGGTACATAGGTACCATCTATGCTCTGAAAACTTACTCATCCCCTTTTCCCTATCCTCCTATCTGAACTTAATTTAGCTTTTCTCTCATGTGAGCAAGATCAGTTCTTTTAGTGTTTTCTTTTTCTTAATAAGAAAAATTTAGAAACTTTTAAATGATATCACAAGGTACTCCACACTGTTGAAACATACTTCAAATATTAATTCACTTATCCCTACTGCCAATGAGGTAAGTACTCTAATTATCCACAATTCACAGATGAGAGAACCAGGACACAGCCAGGAAGTGGTGGAGGTGGGTTTTGTATTCAGGCTCTGGCTCTAGAGTCAGGGCCTACTGACGTCTTCTATCCAGACTGCAGCAAATGAAAAAACCCTATCATCTAATGTCTTCCCACTTGTAAAAAGAAATGAATAAATCCTTCAGAAATTGTACGGCCTCTCTTTGCTGAAATTTCTTTCTTTGTTCGGTATTTTTTTTCTGGTAACAACATTTGACTGGCATCATGTAGTCTGGAAATACACTGCAGCTATTTATTTAATTGAGGGCTATTAAAGTAAGAGCGCTAAGCCCTAATCAACACCGTATGTTTTTCAATTTACTGGTAATACATATCTATTTCTCAAGCTCGTGCTAACTAACAGAACACTTTGGGTGGTTTAAACTATTCAAGGCCAAAATTAATTTATAAAAATCAATTTATAAAATACGAAAACTCTCCCGTGGTGACTAATTTCTCTCCTTCCCCCACATCCACACATCCAAAGACATACATGGGCTTTTGAAACACGATGCAGTTATTTAATTTCATTCACTTTGTAGGGAGACTGTAGTAGTGAGATCAGACTGGAACAAGGCTCTTTCCATGAGGAATATATAGACATTCTAGTCAAAATAAAAATTAAGCTTAAAAATACATATAATAGCTACTAAGTAAATTATGAAACTAGTTTGACATTACCCTGTAACTGTGAAGTGCAATAGTGAAGGAATCTCAATTGTGTAGAATCGTAAATATTTACCACGATGGCAATGTTATCTTCCCACAAAACTGTGGAGTTGTCAATGGGATGCAGTTGACCATTCAGAGACTACATTATCCAGCCTTCCTTCCTATCAAGGTGGCTGTAGTAGGCAGAATAGCACACCCTTCCCAAAGATGTCCACTCCCAAAGGATGTTCCACTCACCAGAATCTATGGATATGTTCTTTTGTATAGTGAATAGAACTTTGCAGATGTGATTGAGAAAGTGATCTTGAAGTTTATCCTTAATTATCCAGGTGATTTCTTAAAATTAGACAACGTTTCTAGGCTCTATCAGAGAGCAATATAATGGCGGTCAAGAGAAAAGTTAGAGAGATAAAGTGTGAGAAGGAATTGACACACCTCTGCTGGCTTTCGAGATAGATGAGGGGGCCACAAACTATAGAACGTAGGTGGCCTCTAGAAGCTAAAAATAGTCAAGACAACAGATTCTACCCTAGGAGCTGCAAAAGGAACGCAGCCCTGCTGATACCTTAAGACCACAGATAATAAATTTGTGTTAACTCAAGCCAATAAATTTGTGGCAATTAGTTACAATAGCTACAGGAAACTAATACAATGACGATGTGACCAGTTCTCTGCAATGGTATGATGGAGAGAGAATGAAATGGATCAGCTCTGGATTAAAGCTTGGAAGAAGAAGGTCTGTCTTCTCCACTGGTTTGCTTCCTTCCCTTGTCCAGTTGTCCACAGAAAAGTTCATGACCCAGAATGTGGGAGCCATAAGATTGAAGCAGCTTGATTTCATCAATTTCTGTACAGAAGAAAATTACACATGACTATTCAATGAGCAAGAAGTACTTTTTATTGTCTTACTACCTGAACAGTTTAGTTTAGTTATTACAGAAATCGGCACTACTGCACTAATACACATACCTTAAGGTAGGCTATTATATTCATGTTTACATTAATTATATTAATGGTTATTTTTTTAAGGTCTCATGATTGAAACACCAACAGAAACTGATAAAGTTACTATCCACATCCCAAACTCTACATTTCAGTACCAAAAAGGGAGCATAGACAGGGATCACACAGGAAGGATAAAAAGGGAAGAACTAAAAGATGGAAGCCAACTTTTTGAAGTTTATTCTGTGGACAAAAAAGAAGCATTGGGCTTCTGCCAGAAATTAAAAGGACAGATTTGTGATTTCAGAAGATACTTCTAGCAATGCTACAGAGAGGAACATGATGTGGAGAGGAGACGGAGACCAACTGAAATTGAAACAACGTATTCTGCTAAGTCCTGCATATAAGTCTTGCTTCATATACGTATGGTACATCAGAAGACCTGACTCTGCTCTGTGTTATAACCAAGTTATTGCGTGTAAATTTGTTTGTATACAAATATTAACATCTGTACATGTGTGTTTATATTTAATATTTTCAAAAGTCTAGAGAAGGATCTCATTAGTAAGAACATTTTGGTTTTAAGCATTTCTGTTCCATTTCTTTTTGTTCTTCTCTCATGAGGACTGGTAGTTTAGACTCTGCATAGCTAACACTGGTTATAATGATAAATAAACAAACAAATGACAAAATCACTAGAAATACTCCAGCTGGATTGCTGGTGAGCAGAGCAATAGATGGTGATTCAGAGGAAGTTCTATTAAAATGGCCCAATAGCTTTCTAGACTTAGAAGCAAAACCAGGGATTCTTTTTTTTTTTTTAAATTAGCTATGCCATCTATTCCTTAATGAGTAACTACAAAATTTCTATTTTTTCTTTCACTATCAGGATTCTTGTCTTTTAGGATTCAAGTTTTGCTTATATACTAAAATTGATGGTAAGGTCATCCCTGCCATCTTACTAGCAATCTGTTTTAACTGAAATTCTTAGAAAGAATCCATCAGATGATGAATTAACTTTTCTCGTATGCATCCAGAATAGTACTAGATAGGAACCATACATAGGATAAGTGAGATCATGGCACTTGAACGATCTCATCTGTGCTCGGTTGAGAACACTCACCTGAGAAAGGCCTGAAGCAAGCACACATCTTCCTTTCCTCGGTCTGTATCTTTGAGATTTTATAAATGACATTAATTTCACAGCTCTATGCCAATTCATAGTATTCAAACCTTTGTTTAGAGGTGAAAGCAGTAACAGAGGGAATATTTCCATCAGAAGGGGCCCAAACAGAAGAAGGCGGGGAAGGAATAGCAAAAACACTGGACAAACACGGACTGGTTTATAAATTGCCGATTGAGAGCATTAATAAATTAAGTGATTCATATTATGGGGAGAAAGGGATTATATAAATATATACTTTTGGCATTAATGTACATAGTTACCATTCAATAAAATTTAAAGAAAAAAAATACATACTTTTACTCTCCTGATCGCCATCAGAAATATATTTTTCAGCTTGTCATGTATGTCTCTCTTCAAGTAATAATAATAAGCAAACGTGAATAGCTCACGTTGTTTTTGCTTGGCATACCACAAAGCAACCACTAATAGACATAGACATGGACCCTGAGCAGATGAGTCCACATTGCTTCATGCGCTGTTCAAAGTGTCCCATTGTTCATTAAGCACAAAACAGTGCCTTCCAAGTGATATTAGAATACCGCAGAAAGTGAGCTCTACTTATAGCGCTATATGTATGCTAACCCTCATCCACCATCTGTTACTCTTTACTAATTCTAACACACTTTTGCCCTGATGTGTTTGCATTATTTGGAAAATGAACATTTACCAATTAAACTGAACAATAAAAACATCCCGGGGGAGTAACGAAGCAATATAAAACAGTATTCTTGGTGTTGCCATCCCAGTTTGAGATTTTATATTGCTGCTGAAGAGTAATTTCTAAAACAATTACTTGTGGGCAAAAATATTAATAGTAGTCACATATAGTTAAAGTTGAAAATCAAACATACAAAATGAGAAACTTGAAGTTCAGGCTGACATTCCATCCATGATATGGCACAGTCTCTGGGCTAAGGTGCTGTGATGTATATTAACTTTATTCGAACTTCAGTCCTCTGTGATGACAGTGCATTTAGTAAGTATAGCAAATGGATTTGTCAAGGACAATTATTTTCTGTTATTCATTTCTTTTTAAATTCATGCTAGTAATCTTAATTTCATTTCAAATGAAGTTCTTTTTGAAGTGTCTGGAGGAATTTTCCCCAGATATATGCACTAAGAGATTTGCTATGGTCACCAAGTCTAATGGCTAGCAGTCACAACTTCATAAAGCAATTGCTGATATCATAAGCTCGGGGGGCGAGGTTCTACAAATACAAACTGAGCAATATACAGCAAGCACACTAGGTCTCCCTGAAAGAATTAAGGTGGAAAGCTGAAAGAAAATGAAATGTTGATACAGATACATGCTATTTATAAAACTGACCTCTACCTCATGCTTCTCTAATGTCACTTAGAGAAGCTTCAATCTTTTAAAAATATCCAGAATAGGGCAGCTCCTGTGGCTCAAAGGAGTAAGGCACCAACCCCATATAATGGAGGTGGTTGGTTCAAACCCAGCCCTGGCCAAAAATGGCAAAAAAAAAAAAAAAAAAAAAAAAAAAAAATTACATGATAGGAAAAAACACCCAGTATAAAAAAGATATGGACTTTTCCCCACTATATTCCTCTGTCTGACTTATTTCATTTAATATAATGGCCTTTAGTTTCATACATGTTGCTGCAAATGACAAGATTTTTCTTTTTATGGCTGAATGATATTCCCCAGGGCACATATGCCATATTTTGTTTATCTGTTCATCCACTGATGAATACTTAGCGTGACTCTGTATTTTGGCTATTGTGAAAAGTGCTGCAATAAACATGGAGTGCAGATATAATACTGATTTCTTTGGGATGTGTACTCAGTATTGCAATTGCTGGATCACATGATAACGCCATGTTTGGTTTTTGGAGGCACCTGCACATGGTTCTCCACAGTGCCTGTGCTAATTTGCACTCTTAACAGTGTATGAGGGCTCCCCTTTCTTCACATGCTTGTCAACACCTACTACATAGTAGTGCCTGTCTTTTTGATACAAGCTGGCATGAGATGACATCTCAGTATGGTTTTGATTTGCATTTCTCTGATGGTCAGTGCTATTAGGCATTTCTTCATATTCCTGTTGGCCTTTTTGGCTATTTGTGTGTCTTCTTTTGTGAAATACCTGTTCAGATCATTTGCCCATTTTTTGGGTTATTTGCATTTTTGCTATTGAGTTGTTTGAGCTCCTCATATATAGAGGTTATTAACTGTCAGATAGATAGTTTGAAAATACTATCACTCTATGGGGCATCTCATAACTTTGTTATTGATTTCCTTTCCCACTCAGAAGACTTTTAGCTTAGTGCAATACCTTCCATATATTTTTGATTTGCTTGATTGTACTTTTCAGGTCTTACACAAAAAGACTTTGCCCAGACTCGTGTCCTAAAGCACTCACCCAGTGTTTTTTCCTAATAAATTCACAGTTTCAGGTCTTAGATTTTAGTGCATTTTGTTCTTAATATAGATCTATTGTCTTTAAACCTTTAAGCTGATTGATTTTTTTTTTAATTAAGAGACATTACTAACATGTATAATATGTGCTTGTATTTGCAGAACAGGTTATTGATTGGAGAGAGAGAGAGCGTGTCCGTGTGTATTTATTTTGGGTACAATTTTTTATTCAGAAGGCCAGATTCAAGGGCATTCAACCAGTATACTTACCTGGGACCTTATATTTGAGGTTTATTGTCCTGAGCTAATCATCTTGAAATTCTTAATAGTTCAATCTTTGAATCTGTATTTTGTAAGTAAAGTTCATTGGGACAATGAAGTATGTGTTGGGGGATTGATAGCTTAGATACCACCTCTGTCCCTTCCCAGGGCAGAGTCTCAGCTGCCCAACTCTTGTGTCCTGGCTCTGCCCTACTTCACCTTCCATGATTCCAACCTTGACTCCAGCTGCTGTCACCATTTTCCCAGAGCAGTGATAAGGCTGTATTGGCTGAGAAGGGTTACATTCTTTTCTCCATTTGTGGTGAGGACCTGGGCACAGATGTTCTGTTGTGTCATGGGGTAGATATGTTGGTGACCGTCCTCTTTGGGCATCTGGTCCATAGCACATTTGGTGAGTCTATACAGCTGTTACTCTCACCCCTGACCCAGGACCTAAGGAATGGTGACAATCTGTTGAATATTGCTAAACTGCCAGGGGTTGAGTAGTGGGTCTGTTGAAATGAGAAACTGTTTCTCTACCCTCAGTCAAGTTATACACATCAGACCTTAAGTTAGCCTGGAGCCTGGGATATTATAATAAATAAAAACACTATGACAGACTAAAGAAGAAACTATGGATGAAACAGACAAAATGTTATGATTTAGTACACTTAGGGATGCTTTTTTTCCCGCTTTTCAAATAAGGGATTCAACATTTTCATTTTGTTCTGGACCTCTTATATCATGTAACTAAAAGTGTTTGTTGAGTATGTGCTCTGCAAATATTTTCTCCAACTCTATAGCATGTCTTTCCATTCTCTTTGAAGGGTTTTTGTATTTTTTCTTTCTTTCTTTCTCTCTTTTGTACAGAGCAAAGGTTTTTAATTTTTGTGAAGGCCATTCATCAATTTTTTTAATAGATCGTGCTTTTGATGGCATGCATAATAACACTTGTCCCAACTCAGGTCAAAGAAATGTCTTTCTGTTTTGTTCTAGTAAAAGTTTGATGGTTTTACATTTTGAGACCTATGATCCAAACATTATGTACAACTGGTTGGTTTTTTTTTTTTTTTTTTTTTTTTTTGCAGTTTTTCCCGGAGGGCTAGGTTTGAACCTGCCACCTCTGGCATATGAGCCGCAGTCACCAGCCTACAACTGGTAGTTTTTCATCTATGTTCCTAAATTTTCATATTCCCAAGGCATAAGAATGCTAGTTTTATTGAACTCTCATAGGCATTAAACATAATATATTTTTTAAATGTTGCTAATTCAATGGGCATAAAATATTAACTCAGAGCTATGAATATGGCCTTTAAATATTCCTTTCCTCTGATTGCTATACCAGTTTTGTTTTGTTCAGCATTTTCAAAGAATATCCTTCGACATCCTTTTATATCTCATGGTAATATCCATAGTATGTACTTGGTAAAAAATAAACAGATGTGTGTGTCACTTGAGTTATTTAGTCCATTTACATTCAGTAAGATAATTTATACATTCGAATTTAAACCTATCTTCTGACTTTGCTTCCCATTCTTCTGGTCTTTTGATCTTTCCCTTGACTTCCTTTTATTAATCTACTTTTTATTGCATTTATCCCCTGCATTATCTTCTTTATTATGTTATTACTATTTTATTCCTTATTACAGTGATTATAGCATCTATCCTGGGCTTAATCGGAATTAAAAATTGCTTATGAGTTATAAGTCACAAATTGCCAGTTTACCTACAGATTGAAGAATTCATATACCTTTTAAGAAACACACTAATTTTTACTCACATCTCACTTGTTTTCATGTTTCATCATCTATTATAACGTCACATTTGTTTAAACCCCAAATATATTTTAAACAGCTACTATTTCTTTAGTTTTACCACGCATTCACCATTTCAATTTGTTCTTAAAAGCAATGTCATCTGAGATCATTTTTCCTCAGAATAGAGATTTTCCCCAATATTTCATTTAGTATGGGGCTACTGGCAGCAAATTTCTTCATATTTTTTTTTGCCTTAAAATACCTTTATGTTACTTTTTTTCTTTTCTTTTCTTTTTTTTTTTTTTCAGAGACAAAGTCTCACTTTTTCACCTTCTGTAGAGTGCTGTGGCATCACACTGCTCACAGCAACCTCCAACTCCTGGGCTTAGGTGATTCTCTTGCCTCAGCCTCCCAAGTAGCTGGGACCACTGGTGCCCACCACAATGCCCAGCTATTTTTTTTTTTTTTTTTTGCTGCAGTTTGGCCGGGGCTGGATTCCAACCCGCCACCCTCAGTATATGGGGCCAGCATCTTACCCACTGAGCCACAGGCATTGCCCTGTTACCTCTTTTTCTTAAAGGACATTTCAATAAGTATAGAATCTGTCTTGTTAGCTATTTTTATTCCATGCCTTTGGTTTCTATTGCTTTCTGTTGAAAGGTCAAATTTCACATTATTTTTTATATAATTTTTTTAGTTTGATGTTTTAAAAATGGTATTTTTGTCTTTGCTTTGTAAAAGATGCTTCGACGTGATTTTTGTTGAATTTATTCTGCTTGGCGCTTTTGATTGATTTGGCATCGTCTGTCAGAAGACAGGTCTTGGGTTGTATTTCTTTGACTATTACTTCTACTCTAGGCTCCTGCTCCCCCTCTTCTAGGGCAATTACAAACACATTAGAACTAATCATGATGAACCATATATCTACCTCTTTTTTCCCCCTGTATTTTAACACTTTTGTTTCCTGCCAATACTTCAGTCTAGATATTTCTACTGAGCTATGTTGCAATTCACAAAACTTCCCAGCTTTTTCTAATGATCTGTTCAACCTATCTTTTAAGCTATTAATTGAGGCTGGTGAATTTCAGTTTTAAAGTTCAATTTTTGCTTATTTGGTTGAAATGGTAGAAAATGCATATGAAATTTACAGGGGCTCTAGAAGACGTTTGTCTCCTCCAGAGATTATTTTTCTTCAGGCCTTCACCTAGAATTGGGGCAGATCCCCTTGATTCAGTCAGAGAATGAGACACGTAGAGACTGGGCTTTGGGCGCTTCCTCTTAGGGCCGAGGCACTCAGCAGTCTCAGATGAAAATCTAACCCCCTTTAACATCTGCAAAAATATAAATCCTACACCACCTACTGTTCTTCATACTATAAAAATCTAACATTTTTTCCCAAGCTTCATGAGATGGCCAGAAATGCCCTGGAATTTCAGCTTCTTTGCACCTGCTTTCTGCTCTGACTCTGGAACACAGGACCCCATACTAGTGAGCAAGGGACAAATGTCTTGATGAACAACAGCAGCCCTATCTATCTTACTTCCTTTTGGTTTCCTTTTCTCTGGCATCTTGCTTCCGAAAGTCTTGCCTTCCTATATTGTGTTCAGACTTCAATGTTTTACTTTTTTTGTTGTGACTGTATGTAGTGTTTCATAGTTGTGTTTGGAGGGAGGATTGGCTTCCATAGGAACCACTCTGTTACAGGAAGAAGGATATGTCCTCTTTTATGTTCTACCTTTTTATTGTTTTCAACAAGTATCCGTTCATGAATTACTTGTATAAAATTTATAAAGAAAAGAAGTTGAATAATCCAGATTAAAGGTGAGAGAACAGACAGTTTGCATAGAATCACACAGATATGAGGATATAAGCAATGATACAGAAAAGAGAACAAAACTAAACAAAGAATTTCTAATAGCTGGATTTGGTACGTTCACCAAGCACATTTAAAGTTAAGTTTAAAGACAGAGATTTTACATTAGAAAAAAAGATGGCAAACCCAAAACTGTCTGTGGTGTTGAGGTAACCACTGATATTTGCAGCAAAGACATACTTACTTTTCTTTGTGAAAGAACTTTTGATGAGAAAGAGCTTTAAATAATTAATGAGCTAGTCCTAAGCATGTGGTGGAAGAGGGCTACAGGTCTTTTATACATAAGGGAATAACTGATGTGCACTTATTTCTACCAATAAACTTTTAGAGAATAGACATGAAAGAAGAGAGATGTTAGCTTTTCTTACATTATTGAACTGTAGAAGTTTATAAAGCAATGAAATTTTTAAAAGTTTATCTCAACAAAGTCATTGCTTCATCATGTTTGAAATCTTTTCTTAGACCTTTTTTGAACTTTCATATTATTTTCATTTGTATTTTATGCTAACACAGAAATTTAAACAAATGCGTACATATCTGTATTACCATTATTAAATGCATGAAGTGTATTTTATACATGAAGTATACACGAATCAGGGGCAGTGGCTCACACCTGTAATTCCAGCTACCTGAGAGGCTGAGTCAGGAAGACTGCTTGAGCCCAGAAGTCTGAGATCAGCCTGTACAAGATAGCAAGACCCTGTCTCAAAAAAAAAAAAAAATGTGTACATGGCATAAAAGTATGTCAATAAAATACACACTCAATATAAACCTTCCCTCAGTCTCCATATATGAGTATTTGCTCCATCATTAACTTACTTTATTCAGTTAGAGTTTACAACTTTTTTTTAAATCTTTTTTTTTTTTTTTTAATTTTGGCTGGGGCTGGGTTTGAACCTGCCACCTCTGGCATATGGGGCTGGCGCCCTACTCCTTTGAGCCATAGGCGCTGCCCCTACAACTTGTTTTTAAATGAAACTACTTGTTTATAAATTCACCACGTTGCCTTATGCTCCCTCCTAACCAAAGAAAAGCAGAGTAGCAACTTCTTTGTTGAATAGAATTGCTGTATATTTTGAAAATATGTCTTCTTTAACATCTGCAAAAATACAAATCCTACACCACTTACTGCTCTTCAACACATTGTAGCTTGTTGATCTTTACAGGTATCGTTCCCCACTGATGAGATCTTAGAGGCCTTATTTCTCTTCTGCTGTTTCTAAAATTCCCCAGTTCCTTAGCTCTGAGATTTAAAAAGAAAACAAAAATGCAACAAACAAAACCCAAAATCTCGCAATCACGTCTGCACATCCTTTTGCCATTTTGAGGTCTGGATTTTTGTTTATCTTTTCATTCCTCCCCCCCTACTTTTCTCTCCTTTTTTTCCACTAAGCTATAATTGTCTCCCCAATGAAGATGAGGACCAGGAAATGTATGAAAGAAAATTCAGAAGTTATAAATAACATGACTTGAATGTTTTATTCAACACTCACTTAAATAGGCAGCATCATTAACACCACAGATAGACAATACGACGGAAAGCGAGAGCCGTCCAAAGAGAGAGTGTTTGTGACTACAAATCAGAGATGCCGGGCCATGATTCCATTAAGTCAAAAGCCTGTCTTGCTGACTTTGAGTTTTATCTCACTATAAAGCCTGTGACGTATGCTATAGGAGAAGAAGGACAAGGGAAACAGCACATTCAGATTCTCGCCTTCGCAAGGAAACTATGCTGATGCTGGAAAAGGCATCTTATTCTCAGCCAAATTGTTCAGATGGGAGCACCGCAGTAAAAAATTTGAAGTAATTTTTCTAAAGTAACGCAACTGTTTAAAATCAGAGTTCTGACTTCAATGAGGTATAACGAACTGTAAGGCCACAAACTGAAAAGAATTGACAGCTAACTAAACACATGCCTATGGGTGACATCGCAGCAGAATGTATCAACTCTACTTCCAACGGCAAAGAGGATAAAATGTAGAATTTTATACAAAGAGACTCAAAATAATAACACTAGCTATCACTATTTCTTATTTAGAATGTTTGTTACATGCTAGAAACTTTCATTTCCCTGTTTCATTTAATCATCAAAGAAAGCTTATGAAATAGGCACTGATATATTTTTCTATTTTATGGGTGAAGACCATTTCAGGATGTCACAGAAGGGTTAAGATCAGAAGTTGTAACTAGAAGTTGTCAAAGAAGAAGGACCTCTAGAATCCATGCCCAAACCATCATACTACCCTGCCCTAAGAGATTTACAAAAGATAAGTTTGATTAGGAAATGAATACAAAGGAGAAAGTTCGTGTTTCCTCAACTTTAATCATGGCAAGATGATAGAGTCAACTGAGAGGAGATATTAAAATGATATATTTGCTTCATTCTTCTTTTAATTCTTAAAACCTAAATAATCCCAAATGCTACTTCCCATTCTTCTAGCCATAAATTTCTACTTAAGCGTAAAAAGAAATGAAGGTGGCTATCCTGATAAAAATTATTTTAATTTTATGATTTTGCAAAGTTGAAATATTTCTCAGTTCCTCACTGAACTTAAATATAAAGAGAAGTTGTTGCTTACTGAAAAATACACATACCAAAAAAAAAAAAAACTCAAACAGGAACAATAAAAAAGTAGGTAAGTTAGGTTGCAAAGTTATATAAGGCCTTGCAGAATTCATTTAAATGTCTATGGGTAGCCTTTCACCAAATGTCTTTCTTTCCTATTTGACACCAGCAAACTGGGAACCTAGAGGGCTTCCATCTGAGTATTTACCTTCTCTTCTAAGTCTCCCTTGCTCTTCTATTCTATGGAGTAATTGCTAGTGACTATCATCAGTTTACTGGAGTGAGGTAAGGATTAACTGAACTAAAATACAGCATACAAGAAAGCTCACGGCACAGCCCACCCAAAAGCTTTACTGAATCCTTTGGTTTCCGGTTTCTGATATTGATGTTGTAAAAGGTCTTTGGAACATTTTGGTCAAATCTCTTCTGTGGAGAGTTCAGATTCAGTCTTTCCAACACAGCAGGTCTCGGCCTCATGGCTGAGATGGTGCCCTGGCATTTTATGAATCTCACCGCTCCCAGTGCAGGTGGGCAGAGGAGAGAGGTCTGGGACCCCTTCATGTCTGGGGGCCACATAGGTGATCTGTCACCTCAGAAGTGAATGGAGAGACTTTTCAAAAGGATAACAGAAAATACTCGCCCTCCTGATGCCATGCAGGGCAGCGTGCTGGGGTGATGTGAGCAATGATGGGGTTTGGGGCCTTTGAAATTCCTCTTAACACACAACAGTTTTCTGATGAACAGTTTTCTGATTAGTTTTATCAGCTGGGTGAAGGGGAGTTGTGAGCAGCTTCCAAAATTGACAAGCTGGCAAAACCAAGCCGCAGAGGCTGCTAGAGAACCAGGGGAAGGCCTCATAATGGGATACCAGGGAATCTTCATTGCCAGTTTATAGTTCCACTTGCAGATTCCAAGGTGATCCCCACTTTACGACACTATAAATGTTAAGTGTCTCAGTCTTTGATATGGCCACCTGGAGTCACCGACAATGGCATTTTGGGGGAGAACTGCGGGCCATAAAGGAATCCTGCATCTCAGAGTCATTCAGCCCCCGTAATCTTTACTCAAGGCGCACTGTGAAACAACATTGCTGGAGTTACAAACAGAGAGCAGATAGGACACCGTCCCCTGAAAAGCTTGAAGCTACAAGAAGAAATCTTCTTATAAACATGTCATGAATCTCCCGTTCATGTTCAGTCTCATAAATTCAGTTAAATAAGCTGTTAAAATAAACTTAATAATGGAAGCTAATTAAAGAGACTGAAGAACACAATCGGTGTTGATCCAACTGCAGGGCTTACTGACTATTTGAAAGCAGTCGTATTTAGTAAAACATTCCATACATTCTATTAACATGGATTTTACATTTCCCTATTCTATATTTGGTGTTATTTGTATTAGTACATTTATATCCTGAAGTTGGTTTGAGAAAGAAAAACATAAACGCAAACATAAGGAAAACATTTATTTTTCTTCTGTGCCCTAGTGACTTTAATTGCATTTCTGGGACTATTCATCATATGTATTCCTTTCCTATGAAAATAGCTTTATTCTTTTACATTGACTTTCAAGAATCTTGCACAAAAATCCTTACTGCTGACCCTACTGCCATCCTCCTAGGAACACTCATTTACTTGGCTTTCATTTATGATTTAAACTTTAATAGAACAATCAATGTCACTTTTTTCACTTAACGAAGCAATAGTATAAAAATATACACATAAAAAAGTCAACTCAGAATTTATGTGGGGAGTCCAAGACAAATACAGTTTCAGCCTCACCATTGAGAGGGTTTAAACATTCATTTTTGAAGATCAATTATTTATGTTAGTAATGAGAAATAGATAGTTTCTAATCTTAATTTCTAGATATCCTGAGATCTCCTTTATCCACAATTATACTCATTTATGTTCAGTTAATACTGTTGTATTCCGGATCATATTCAGCTACGTACTAAGATGTTTAGAACGAAGGAAATCCATTGGAAATTTCAGAACCAATTTCAAACCTTTTATATTATCAGCCAACCCCCAGGAAAAGATTTTGTGGAAGGCAAGAGAAAGAGTCACTGAGAGGTATTTGTACCGCTGTGCTCAATGGCTATCTAGAGACCTGCATTAATAATTAGTGAGACACAGCTTCAAAAGCTAAACACACATCAGACTTTCATACTGATTAATATCTTAAGTAACTAAAGTTTCAACAGTGGGGTTTTTTTTTCTGTTTTAGAAAGCATGAAAAAAATGGAATTTGTATAGCATTTGTCCTTTTCATCTCTGAAACAACAGAGGTATAGGCAGTAAAGCACAGTTCTGCCTAACATCAATGAGCATAAGGGGTCAGTCAGTTAAAACAGTTTCTGATTATTCAAAGAGCCCATCAAGCTGAAAAAGAAAATGGGCATCTCTCCAAAGGATAAGATTCTTGATCTCAAAGAGTTTGCAATCCATTGGAATGAAAATGAAATGGGTATGAATAAATATAAAATCATCGTAAGCAGAATGTTTCTATAATTATATTTTATTATGTATGTTTTCGGAAGTTAATTCTTCTCAATACACCAAAGTCTCCTTTGAGCCAGTTCATTCCCCGTTACTTGCAAACTTTCCCTCTCTAGTCCACCGCACTTGATGCTCTAGCCGATGTCACAAGAACAGTTGCCTCACCACTCTGATCTGGGCACTTGAAATCCACCAAGTGAATCCACTGGATTAGAAATTTACTAAACATCAATTTAATCGAATGACTGACTCAGCATCGTTCGTTAAAGACCTAACCTATTCATAGCCCCAAAACAAATTTTGATAATGGGTAAGTTGATCTTTCCGTGAACTGCTTTTTGAACAGTTGATTTTTTTGACAACTGATCATCACCAAGTGGATTCAGATTCTGAATGCATCACTCTCTACATCAGGCGTCCTCAAACTACAGCCCACGGGCCACATGCAGCCCGCCTAGGACAGTTATCCAGCCTGCGGGTGTTTTTGCCACTGCTGCCTGTCCTGCTTAGCAACTGACTCGTCCCAGGGCCCACAGTCTGGCCCTCCAGCAGGCTGAGGGACAGTGAACTGGCCCCCTGTTTAAAAAGTCTGAGGACCCCTGCATGGTTCCCTCCAACTTTCTTCATCTGGCCAACTCCTATTTATCTTCTAAGGACAGATAAATTTATTTATAAGTTTATCTTCTAAGTTTATTTCTCACTTGCTTTTCCAAGATGTCTTTCCTGAGTCCCCTAAAACTCCTTTCATGGGGACTTATGCTCACCCAGCTGAAGAACAAATTTTCGTAGAATGAAAGTGTTGGCGGAATTGTTTGTCAAGCTCAGTAGGCTGTAAACTGTTTAAAAGTAGGGTCAGTATCTTCCTCATCATTATGCTTGTTAGGCATTCTAGAGACTCAATAGAGCATTTGATGACTGAATGAATATTCTTCAACATTTCAATGACAGTCTGGAAAATCAGATAAAAATCCTTAATCTGTAATTGTCAGTAGCCACTTTTCTTCACCTTGGTCTCACAATTTGCCAGAAAATCGGGTTCTCTGACGTCTCCTAAAGAGGCAATGGGTCACATAACCTCACCCTAGAGATCACCCATCTCATTTGTGTTATACATGGTTAGCTGGCCCAATCAGAGGCAATCCAGAAACAATCAAATCTTCTTACATTAGAATTTGGACTTCAGAGTTGAATAGACTCAGAGTTTCCTTTAAGTGGTTGAACTAGAAGATGATACAGAGAAGGAGTAACTATATGTAATCTTCCTATACATGTAAAATAAATCAGGTCTATACAGCAAGTAAGTAGAAGGTTGCCTTGGGGAAGAAAGAAAACCGAGGGAGAAACCAGGAAATTAATCAGGTAGTGAAATGGGAAGATAAGGAAAGATAGTGGGGCAAAGAATGAGGACAGGTTAAAAAGATCCTGGCATTTCCTGAATATCTTATACTCGTTGGGTATACGCTGACTGGGGCTTCGTTGCATTTCTCATACTGAAGTCTGTAGATCACCCTAATATTCCAGTAAATTCCTTCATCTCCCTTTCCTTCTCTAAATCTACTTTGACTCTGCTTTTAATTCAACCACAATCCCCAGATTTGGCAGCAAGCAGATGCCTATGCATATGTTCCATGAAGAATTTTCTTTCAATTTTTTCTGTCCTGCAAATAATCTGTGGATATAAGTGATTATTATAACTGTACAAATGGTAATTTTCTGAGATGTTATGGCAATAGAGGAATAGCACTTTTTTTGCATCAATGTATCCATGTTTCTTCTCTATTCTCTTCTGCAAATAATAAAAAAAAAAATTGGTAGTTTCTTGCTCATTTATTTTTAGTGGATTGCAAAGGACTGGGAGTGGGGAAGATAAAGCAGGTGGAAGAGGGAGGTGTTATCATCAACAGCTGCACCCTCCAGACACCCAAGCTCAGCCTCTCCTCTGCCCATCTATCTATCCTTACTCCACAATAAAACAAACACAACAACAAAGCATTTAGCCTTGCATCTCTTCAGGCCATCTTGCTGTATTTCCATGTGCATGTCTTCCTGCTGTAGTTTTTAAATCAAGAAGATAGAAGGGAAAAGAAATAGATTAGTCTAGATCAAGGGGCTCTGATTCACCTGTTATAAGAAATTTGCCCACCTTTTGGAAGCACAGTAGTGATGTTTCACTTAAGAGATTCTCCTTTCTTGGTATTAATAAGTCTCTAACGTGTCGGGCTTTATTCTCTCATTAAATAAATCTGACTTAATATGTTTCTCCTTTCAAGTGACCATTTCAAATAAATCAAAAATGCCATTTGTAATGTCAATGTAACGATGATTTAGGGAGGGAAATAAAAGTTCATGTTAGGTTAAGAATTCATAAAGGTTATTTTCATAATTACAAAATATAATATTAGGACAGAAAATAGTATAGCTAGAGTGAGTATGGAACTATTTAAACTAAAATCATGTATTTGTTCATTTATTTATGGACTAAGAATACATCATTAAGTAATACCTAATTGCAAGGTGCTTGACAAAAACTCACAACCAAATTAATCCCATTAACTGAGGTAAAAAGAATACAAAATGTGTTAATTTGAAACCAATGAAGAACTGTTTGAATATAATGGTGACAGTGCATTTATTTGGAGGTAGGGAATAAGATGCTTTCTGGCCTCTCCTGAAGAAAATACAGATTAATCTGTGCAAGTTTATAAGTCACATGGAAAGGAAAATTTTTAAGGCAAAGACATAATTATGGGAAACTGGTCACTTGATGATATAATTAGTAAATTATAATAATGTCACAGTTTGGCTTAGAGCCTAAAGGAAGGTTGCCAGACTACCTTATCTGACAGGCCAGACGGGTCACTGTGGGCCGCATGCAGTCTCTGTTGCACATTCTTCTGTCTTTGCTTTATATTTATTTATTTACATTTACAACCCTTTTAAAAAACTAAAAACAATTATTATCTCACTGGTAGTACAAAAATAAGCCGTGGACTACCTTTGTCCAGTGAGCTATAGTTTGCTGATCTGTGGGAAAGGGTCCCTCACTGGGCTGTCAAGTAAACAGACGAGATTTCCTTCTAGGAGCAGAATATTTGCCTGTGGTTTTCTTACATTCACGCACGTTCCTAACTGAACACATATTAATGTATGGCCTATCACTCACAGAGGACAGGACATATAACAATTGGTATCGGGGTGAAACTGTCTTAGATCCAGTATGCAAAGTTAAAAACATTAAAATACCCATTAAACTATAACCCAAGGTAAAAACTGATAAATGCCATCAAAAAGCCTTAGGTCACTGACGTTGGGAACATGTTGTTTACTAGGTTACTATAAATCCAGAGGTCTCAGAGGACAAATTTTCCATGGAATTATTCTGGTCATCAGCAAGAAAAATGATCTCATTAGCTTATCAGAGGTGAGATGTTTCAGGGAGATAAACATTAACTAAAATCATAATAGACTGACTAAAGTTCCAAGCTCTAAATGCTTATTGTATCTTTGGGACCTGTGTATCTCCCCTTGTTAGGCAGAAGTAAGTTATAAAATCAAAGTTGCTTGACTACTATGGAAGTAGAGCCAGAGACGTTAGTTTGTTGAGTCAGATTTTTCTATTATTAAAGACCATTCATCACACTTGCAGTATATACACATAAAGACTGGACAGCTTTGACGTGGCTCAGAGCCCCTCGTGAACAGTGCTTGAGGACTAGCTGACAGTTTGGCCTCTATGGCTTTGCCTCTATGATCCCAGATAAAAATATCCACCTGCTGACTTCTTCTCCCTTTATCTCCTCTGACTCATTGACCCCTGTTAATCCTTAAAGTTTAGACCACTTCCTGTGAAATAGATGTTTCAGGAGCATCTGACATCGATCATTTTTTCTCTTTCCATTGCCAGCATACGTCTTTCTTATGTTAAAGGAGCATTTTATATTAATCAAATTTCATAGCTTGATAAACATTTATTTAAATTTTAATATATGCTGTGGAAAAATAGTTATTCATTTCACAGCTTTTGTGTCAGACTTCCACAGCTGCCTTGGCAACCACAGTACTCTTGCTGATAAATTGCTATGGCACTCAAAATAGGGAATGCCCCTTTCATTTTATGTTCTGGAAGGGACAGGTAACACCTCCGGTGGTGGTGCTGGAGTGGGTTTTTAAAGATAAGTAGCATTCTTCATGAAGAGCTAGGCGTGAGGAGGCAGGGGTTCGGGGTAGAAGAAAATCTTGACCCGGATGTGAAAACACAAAGGAAATATGTGGGAAAGAAGCTGTATTTCATTTTGGTTGAGAAAGTTGATAAAAGGGATAAGAGTGAAGTAAGAGTTCAGAAAGTAAATGGGGCCGTGTCATGGAAAAGATTGAATATCATGCAGGGAAGACTGCTTGCTGCTTACAAGCACATTTCATCTACTTCTAGGACACACAGAAGGACTAAACCTCTTGGCATTAACCTAACAGTAAAGGAGAAACATTAAAGAATAGTACATGTTAGGGACAGGGAGAGGCCAATTAGAGCACTATTATAATATTCTCCAAGGGAATACACAAACCTACTTTCAAATTACAGATTGTGAAATTAGAGAGCTACCTTTAAATCATCTCTCCAGCTCTCCGCCATGCTGTCATTACCCCCTACTCTTTCCAGCATATCATTCTTTCTAATACACTCTATGTGTGTGCCATAGTAGAGTGATCTATGTACTACAGAATGTCATAATCTGTATGACATTATTTAATCATTAAAAAGTCTACAAATAAATAAGTATAATTGACCTTCTACAGGTTGAATTGCATCCTTCACCAAAAGTTCTATGTTGAAATCTCTACTGGTTTCATATTAGGATTGTGTACATTAGTTACTTGCTTCTTCATTCTTGTGTTATCTAACTAAGGAGAATGTTCTTCAACTCCATCCAGGTAAATACAAAAGATGTAAAGTCTCCATCTTTTTATGGCTGAATAATATTCCATGGAATACATATACCACAGTTTGTTAATCCATTCATGTAGGAAAGGGCACTTGAGTTATTTCCACATCTTCGTGATTGTCAACTGAGCTGCTATAAACATTTGAGTGCAAATGTCCCTGTGGTAAAATGTCTTTTTTCGCTTTGGGGTAGATATCTAGTAATTGGATTGCAGGCTTAAATGGTAGGTCTACTTTTCGTTCTTTGACACACCTCCATACTTCTTGCCATACAGGCTGTCTCACCAACAGCATATGAATATCCCCTTCTCCCCAAACTCAGCATCTATTGCTTTAGACCATGGGATGTGGGGCATTCTCACAAGAATTGGATGATATCTCAAAGTGGTTTTGATTTGCATTTCTCTGATAAGTAGAGTTGATGAGCATTTTTTTCATGTGTTTGTTAGCCCTTCTTATGTCCCCAAGATTAAAGTTTCTGTTGATGTCTCTTACCCAGATGGTAACAGGGCTGTTTGCTCTTTAATTGTTGATTTATTTGGTTCCTTTGAAGATTCTGGTAATGAGCCCTTTGTCAAGTTCCTAGCATGCAAATATCTTCTCCTATACCATCTCTTGGCTTTGTTGATTGTGTCCTTAGCTATATAAACACTTTCTAAGGTCATCAGGTCCCATTTATTTATGCTTGTTGTTGCTGTGATTGCCAGTGAAAAAAATAATTCTACATTGTATAGGGAACCAGAAAAGAAAAACAAAAACCTGAATAGCCAGTGCAATTCTATGAAATAAGAATAAACATGGAGCATCATTTTACCAGACTTTAGATTATACTACAAGTTTACAGTGATCAAAACTGCATGGTATTGGCATAAAAATAAAGACATAGATCTATGGAACAGAATAGAGAATCTAGAGATGAAGTCAGCCTCTTCTAGCCATCTGATCTTTGGAAAAGCAAAAAAAGCATACACTGGAGGAAAACATCTGTATTGAATAAACGGGGCTGGGAAAACAGGTTAGTCACATGTGAGAGACTAAAACTGGATCCACATCTCTCACAACTAACAAAAATTAACTCACAGGGTGGCGCCTGTGGCTCAAGGAGTAGGGCGCCGGTCCCATATACTGGAGGGAGCGGGTTCAAACCAGGCCCTGGCCAAAAGGCTGCAAAAAAAATAAAAATAACTCACAGTGGAGAAAAGACTTAACTCTAAGACACAAAACTATAAAAACCCTAGAAGATAGTATGGGAAAACTCTTAATCTTACTGGCCAAGGGAAAGAATTTTTCAATATTTTTAAGGGATTTTTCTCCAGATTTACTATTTGTTCTTATGTAAGAATCTGTGTTATTTAGGGAGCCATTTCTAGAGGCTGCATCTTTTTCATTAGAAAATACATTTTCATGGATTATTTTATGTGAGACCATAAAGTTCTACCTCCTTGTATTTATCCACCCCATAGTGTGAATTTACACATGGCATAAATAGATCATAATCTAGCACTTATTTTGATGGGTGTTTCATTTGACCATTCCCAGAGCTTGAACTGTAAGCACAGCCAATCACTTGACATAACTCAGTGTCAAACTCTACAGTGATGATCTGGAACTTACTGAAGCTCCTTTTTGTCTGACACAGATTTTTTTCCTGTATCAAGTATACTGGAAGTGACATTCTTTGATAACTTGCAACAATTTCTGCAGAATCTTCTCTTTCAGTGCCACCACAGGGGCGTCACTGATACTTTTAGTCTTTTCTACCTCATAGCTCCCTGCTTCTCTCCCCGACCCTGTTTTGTGTATTCATATGTATCTTGGTCAGGAGAATAGGAATGAGCTAAGTACTAGAACAGGAAAATTCAACGTGTGTTCTTCCCAGGCCTCGTTTGAATCGTTCACTGATCATTTTTCCGTGACACTGTATATTTTACAACCTGTTCTCCAGGGAGCTGAATGAAAATTCATGCTTAAATTTTATAGTTATTTTAAGACACTATATGGCATCTTATTAATAAATGACATCCTATTATGTAGTACTAAAGATCCATAATCCCCATCTGAAACCCCTGGGACTAAATATGCTTTGCTATTCAGAATATTTCAGATTTCATCAAGGTAATGAGGTACCAACAGCATATGTTATGTTATGTTATATAATCCTCTCAGCTCTTCATAGAGCAAAGGCTCATAATTAAATACACTATTATTTCCACATTAAATGCATGATTATTTATAGTAAGTGGAATAAATAAAGATTTTTGAATAGTCTTAGTTCATTTCAAGTAATGGTTTGCAACTAAGTAAGTTTTGATAACAAACTGGTAAAAATTTTCTGGTTTCAGACACTCTCAGATTTTTGGATCTTTACCCTTTTCTCAAATTATAAATCCAAGGTAGTCATTTTTTTTATATGTTCTTCCTCTTTTCTCACTGTATTCAACATGATGGGTTACTTTCATTTTCTAATTAACTTTCAACTTCTTCTCTACTGTCACTGTCTTAATCAGACCTTTGTGTCATTCTCACCTAGAAATCATGATTACTTTCTAACAGTTAATCTTCCAAATTTCAATACGAATTTCACAGAAATAATTTCAAAGCTAACCATCTATAACTCAGTTGACAATATCACCTTTCAGTTTAAAAACACCAATAGAACCTGTAATAGCTGAATAGCAGTAACATGTTATCAAATTGAATGCATTTATTTACCATGCTGTAAAGTTGAAAGTTATAGGTGTATGTACACATAAAAATATACATTTGTGCTTATACACATATATTTATATATATTCAAAAATATACATACTCAAAGATAAATGCATGCACACATATATAAACATAGATGTACATCCACTTAATATATATAGAATATTATAATGATAAACTTTTTTTCTTGTTTTTTACTTTCCTTATATAAGTAGAAAAACTGTTATGGAACCACATGTATTCAATGCGAGCTTCAACAATTACCAATTTATAAACAATCACAGTGCATCTGTACCCTTATGCAATACCTCAGCCTTGACCTCACTTATTTGGAAGCAAATCCCAGATATAATAACATTTCATTAATCAATATGATAATTTGTATGTGCATTAAAGTTTTATAAGCGTTGGTATAGAGTATTCTTTTCCTTTTGGCCGGGGCTGGGTTTGAACCCACCACCTCCAGCATATGGGGCTGGCGCCCTACTCCTTTGAGCCACAGGTGCCACCCTGTGTATTCTTATGACTGAAAATCTTCACTAGTTTTCCAATGCACAAAGGCAGTTCTGATAAAAGGATAGTTAAGTTTCATGTTGCTTTTTGTTATTGGGAATTTTAATCGTTTCAGGGTTTTATGAGAAAATGGATTTCTTTGTAGCTATATGTTTTTGATCTTTTTAATAAAAGAGACAACATTTGTTCTTCTTAACTTGTTAATATAGACATCTGAATGGTATATAGTCTGCATTGCTGACAGTAAGTAAATTACAGAATATGTGTACAAAAAGCTGGTACAATGATGAAAAACATTTCATTTAAATTTAATTCATCTTTGTGCAATTTATTCAATTTAAGTTTTGCTTTCTTGGTTCATCAAAACCTCTAAGATAGTCATAAGAAGATCTCTACGAGTAGCAGATGTACATGCCCTCAACGAATGTGTAGAGAAACCATAAGTTTTCTAGAATAATTTTCCAAACTTTATACACAGAAGATTCATTGACCCTCGATTCTGCTCATCATAAAAGCCAAAACAGTTTTTATTTTAAAAAAATTAAAGGATGGGGTGGCACCTGTGGCTCAAGGAATAGGGCACCAGCCCCATATGCTGAGCGTGGTGGGTTCAAACCCAGCCTTGGCCAAAAAACTGCAAAAAAAAAAAAAATTACAGAATGAAAACCTAGTGAATGAAAACAATTTGTAGCTATTTATTTTAAAAGTCTTCTTTTATTTTTTTTTAAAGGAATTCTGTGGTAAAGGTATCAAATTAAGAGCCCTCAAAGGTAAAGGTCATTTCTTATATCTCCATCAGGACAGTGACAGTAAGGAGTGGAACAGTCAATTCTGAACTTGCTGATTTCTGGAGCTGAACTAGGCTTAGGTAACAGCAACTAGTAGGACACTGGGCAAGCTGAGTGACCTTGGGCAAGCCTCTGACTGCTCTAGACCTCAGCATATTCATTTATAATATGGAAATAACAACAGCTTGTCTTCCCTCTTGTAAAAACCAAATGAATGGATATAAAAGTGCTCTTGCTAATTATAAAGCTCTAATTAAAATGAGTTTTTATTTATTATTGGCAATTTAGAGTATTCAGCAACTGAGAAAGATTAAAGGATAGGAAAATGTCTCTGTACTGCTTGGCCAAAATAAGAACCACAGGAGAGTTTCTGAAATGACAATAAAAATTTTGAGACCTCCTAAAGCCTTTTGTACTGATAGTGTTCATCTAAATATTCAGTGTTGATATGTAACTCAGCTAACACCATATATATATTTTTTTACTTTTTATGTCTTTGTTGAATCATTCCTTGATAATTATTCCTAAAGATTCTGTCATGAAGCAATCCTTTTCAAAACTTAGTCTAGTGGGATATATCATTATTTCCAGTTTTTAAGATATTAAGGGTGTAGGTTTACTTGTATACTAACAGCTAAAGTTAGGAATATAAGAACTATGAGAGTTCTCCTGTTTCTCATTATCCCTCCTTTAATTTTCAGTACATCTTAAATCAAAATAATCTAATGAAAAACAGACACATAACCAGACACTTAACACATCATGCTTATTTTTTTTTTCCTTCTTGTTTTCTATTATCTGACTTACTTGTTGGTAATTTCTACAAGTATGATCAAGGCTTTGGACAAACTGAGCTACACTGTGCTTCTGAGTGTATATTTAATAACGTAGGCTCTGAAACGAGACAAATCTTAATTTTTGCACTGTATCACTTACTTGCTAAAGAGTGTGACATTGAGCACATTTTATTTCTCAGCCTCACATTTCCTTACCTATAAACTGGAGATAGAACACTGATTATATCATAAGATTTTGTAAGAATTAAATAGTGTTACTTAAAAAGTATATGCAGGGTTCCTGACCACCAGCAGAATATGACATACTTAACAATAATAAATGGCATTTATTGAAAGCATACTATATGCCAACCACTATTGTTAACAATAAATATATTTTAATAATTGTAAACAATTTGGATGCACAAGAAAAAGAAATAAAGCTGTCCAAAAATGTGGCGATTAAAAAACAAAGTGGGCTCGGCGCCTGTGGCTCAATCGGCTAAGGCGCCACCCACATACACCTAAGGTGGCGGGTTCAAATCCCCAGCCCGGGCCCGCCAAACAACAATGATGGCTGCAACCAAAAAAATGGCCGGGCATTGTGGCGGGCGCCTGTGGTCCCAGCTGCTTGGGAAGCGGAGGCAGGAGACTCGCTTGAGCCAGGGAGTTGGAGGTTGCTGTGAGCTGTGATGCCATGGCACTCTACCCAGGGGGATGGCTTGAGGCTCTGTCTCAAAAAGAAAAAAAAAAAAAAACCAAAGTGGATTAAAAATGTGAATGTCGCTCATATATAACTTAATGACTTTGAATTATTATTTGTAAAAATAAGAGATCAAGAGATCAAGTCTCTTATTCTCTTATTCTCAGAACTTCTGAGAGGTCTATTTAGTTTTTACTACATGCCAGTCTCACTAGAATGAAACTGTGTAAAGTCAGGAAACTTGCCTATTTTATTCACCATTATATACTGCCTGTCCCCAGCACTTGATACCTACTTTGTAGTACAAATCCAAAAATAATTGTACCATGAGTTAACGGATTAAAAAGAAAGTCTAGCTTATCACAAATATATGCAAGTCACATGTCTAAATATATTGAGGCAATCGAAGAGAAACTGACCATGAATTTGATCCTTAAAAAAAAGAATAAGGAGAAAGGGCATTCATGATGAGACAATAAGACAGAGATATAAATAAATTCAATACAGGTATACTTCAGAGGAGAAAACGTTTATTTCAACCATGTAAAGAGATACTTTTCCTAAAGTTCCTAATTGTTCGTCTTTTTAATCTTCTTTATTAAAAATACATAGCCGTGTAGTCCCAAAGAGGCTACTTACCAAATTATCATACCCCACGTACATATTTTATTGGGGTGTTTAAAATATCTAAATTTAAGTGTCTTTAGTTGAAGTATACCTTCTGATTTCTGTGTTACAGTCATACCTGTATGACACTTCAGTGGTTTTACTACTGTTCGGAACCTGAAGACATGACAGACAACAGTGTCTATTAAGCAAAGCTCCGCAGGGACTGGCAAAGGCTAATAAAGTGATTGAGGCTCAGAGAGAACACACCTAGGACACAATGACACACAAGCTGGGGACCCAAGAAGACACCTTGGAGAAGGCAGAACAGTGAGGAAGACCTCTATCGGCGAGTTGTGGCAAGATCCGATCACAATTGAGCTATTTCTGTTCCAGTGATCCCATTTGTACTCTCAGACAGGTGAAACTTGGCACCCTGACTCCAAAAGGATGAAGTTCTACCAAATCATCAGCTCAGCCCAGCTGCCTGAGAGCTGCTCCCTCTGGGGGGCACCGCAGACCCACTCTGGGAGCCACCTGTTCACAAGAGTTTGACTATAAGTTTTGTTCATCACTCAACAGAAATACCTATTTCTATGTCTTCTTGCCTTCTAAAGGAAAATGTAATCAGAAAATATGACTTCTAAAAATATGCTGTTCCTAAGTTCTTACTCTCAAAAAAGTCTGATAAATCTCTAATTATATTAACAATGGATGTATATTTCAAATCACAGATAAAAATTACATTCAGAAAGCTTTGTGTCCTATTTTTAGATGTCTAAATTCCTGACTTCATATAGTAATAATTTGGTTACTTTACTTTCCATCTTATATGCAGAAATAGTTTGCATGTGATTTGTAACACATGTAAACTGCATTCAGTACTGGAGTATGTAGCAGGCACTGTGGACGCCCCATGCTTATCCTCACCCTCGCTACCTGGCTGTGCACTAGCCTGAAGTTCCACCGCCAGAGCATGCACTGCTTTACCTGAGGCTGTCCTGCAGTCCCAGCATGCCTTGCTCCCATATGGAAGGTCAGACGTGCCAGAGAATTAAATCTACCTTCTCTACTGGAAGTACCTTTCAACCAATGGCTGATGGAGGTTGATGTATAAATACTTTAGCCCACTTTCCTCTTATTACGGATGTGTGTGAGGTTAGGCATGTAGGGATTAACACTAAAGTATGTGTCCTACACTGACTCCCAGGGTCTCTGTGGTGGCATCAAGCAACTGCCCACTGTGGTAGCTGCATGATAATACCCCTCCCACACTTTTTTTTTAACCAGTATTTTCTGTATTCAGCATCCAAACAAAATACTTAACCTCAAATGTTTGTCACACAGACTAACTCTGAGCAAACCCAAGCCAAGACAGATTAATGTCAAATTTTCCTGCTCATCTCAGATGTAGTGAACATTTTTATATGCTAGGCTGATACAAATGTAATCTTAATATTCATCTCATGATCTTTGCCAGTAATACTAACAAGTTCAATGTGTGTACTTCAGCTGAAAGGACTTGTGCACATACAACAGTTTTCGGTAGTTTATGTCATATCTCAAAGAGCATAGGAAGGGTTCTCTAAGCCATTCCCTCAAGCCTAACCCACCTCTGATTTCCACTGATATTAAGACCCCACTGGCTACTTTTGTATGTACATTATTGTACCTTCACTGTAGGATTCAACATGAAAAGAAACTATAAGTGGAATAGAATCTTAACTTATCTCTTCCAAAGCAAATGGAACTTAAAAAAAGAAGTTGGCTAAGTACTGCTTATTTTATATCAATGTTCCCTTTTCCAAGTTTGAACCAATAGAAATTAAAAAAAAAACCCAATTCCTTTTTTAAGAGTATTCACTTTTATCACAGCTGGACACAAAAATTCTAAGCAAGCTCTCAGCAGCGATAAAGGAGCTTGGGAGCATGGGGCCTCAGCAGGACAGGCCAGTGAAATCTCAGAGTCCTAAACAGACAATGGAAAGGAATGACATTTGAGAAAGTTACACAGCACAAGCCAACCGAGCTCAGCAGAAAACAGCCGAAGACTCCCTGATCCCTGGAAGATGATTGTTTTATACAGCCTTCAAAAGTTATCTTCCAAAGCTCAGCTGTTTTGTTTTTCCATCTATAAGTGAGAAAACACTTCTAAATTGTGAAAACGGTAACCTTGGAAGCTCATGTAATAATTATTTTGTGATTGTTTAAGACTCTGTGATTAAAGTTACCAGGCACTTCATTTGTTTGTGATGTGTTTTGCTCTGATTCTCCTTCCCCAGGCAAGCTTTCAACACTTGCCTCTTTTGAAGTCTAGGTCATCCATTTATAGCATCCTCTCCACGTACTTATCAGTCATGGTTTTATTTTCAGTATATTCTTTCTCCCTCTTCACTTGGCTTGCTTTTCTCTCTACCCTATCATCTGTCATTTCATTGTATGACATTAGTTAGCATCTGTGTTGATTTTCCTATCTAATGGTGCAATGCTGACAACTCCTGTGACCTTAGTATTCTCTCCATTCAAGTTTTAATCATATCTTTGAGCTCGTTCTTCCTTGACATATTTCTGCCTGCAAAGGCCAAGATGAAGGAGAGATCCTTTTAACTCACAGAATGATTTTAGCACGTTCAGCATCATTCTGCATATTTGTTAGCTTGCTTGATATGCACGTTCTCAGTGTGCAGCTCAGATCTACTGAATCAGAACCTGCAGTGAACAAGACTTCCCAACATTAACAGGTACGTTAAGACCTGAGAAGCTTCAGCATAGGTAATACAGATGATAACACAAAGAATTTATAGCAATTGAAATTTTTCATCCTAAGATCATTATTCACTAGTGGGCCAGGGTCAAGTGGTAGAGTAGGAACTGTAAAGATGTCACAGAGAAGAAATGAGAGTTCCAGATAAAGGAAGAGGACAGGTGCAAGGTAGCACTGGTTTTCACTGAGGAAATAAATGCAGTCCCAATCGCTTAGTCCAAAAGGTCTTTGGAAGATTCCTGTTCAACGCAGGAAAGCATCACTTGCCAAAAACTTTATTTTACTGACAGGGCACATTGGTGCCTAAATTATGGTTATGAGATTCAACTATATTCATGGGCTTGGATGTTTTCTGATTTTCTACTTTTTCCTTTCTTTCACTCCATTTCCCTTCCTGTTCTCCTCATTCATCAACTTCCTGGACTTACCTTCCCTCTTAGTCTGGACCCCGAAGTCAATGTTTTCAGTGATGCTTCTTCTAGCATGCCGAAATGCCCCACTTTGTTGGCCTCACACTCTACCCATTGTGCAATCCCCAAATCCAAGGTCATTTGGGATCATTCTACTTTTCAAATATTGTTAGAGTAGCTAAGAAATGTGCCGAGCATACGAAATCAACAGCTGGTTCTATGTGCTATGTTAACAAAATAATACTGTTGAACTCTTTTCCTCTAATGTCCAACCTGAACTATTTGTTTCCCTCTCTCCAACGATGGCTTCACTTGCTTACAAGGAAAAGACACTCTGATGTATGTTTTCTGTGTAATCTTGTCTCCATCACAATCCTTGATGAGTTCTTTATCTCCTGAAGATGTCCTCTTTACTAGACTCTCCTTCAGTTCACCTTAACTCCTTCACTCTGGTTAAATAAACTGATATTTTTAACTTTGTTTATTTTTAAATTCTTAGGTTAAATTAGCTACCTATACTCATTTCATGCTCCTTTCTCTTTTATGACCCATGATCCCCTGAGAATATTTTGCTATAAATTATTTCTGTGTTAGCACAGTTTCTTTATTGGGTCTTTTTATCTGCTCATAAAAAAACCACAGATTTTTTTTCTGTCTCAAAAAAAAAAAAAGTAAGAAATATATTTGGATTTGTCTCCTCTACCCTCTACCTTACCTCACTAATAAAACTGCTCAGAGGGATATTCTGCATACTCAGCTGTAAAGGATACATACAACAATATGACTAAATCTCAAAATCATGCTGAGTACAAAAAAGCAGCCATGAAAGGGTACAAACTCTACAGATGTTTTTACAAAAAATTCTTTAAAAAGATGAATTTAATTTGTAGTGAAAGAAAGCAGATCAGAGGTTGTCTGAAGCAACACGTGAGGGTATTGATTTGAGAAGGGTCATAAGAGGACGTAATGGAATAATGAAAATGTCATGATCGTTGGTGGTTCCACAGATGTATACACGCATTAAAACTCATTGAAATGCATGCTTAAAATCTGTGCATATTATTGCATACCATTTATGCCACAATAAATTTGATTTAAGAATATTCCCCACTTATTGTCTATATGACCTTGTAACTTGATCATTAATCCCCTGGACACCTGGCTTCCACTCACACTGCTTCACTGATACGATTCCAATGGAAGTTATACACATCTCTACCTTGAAATTGTCACATCTTTTGACTACTAGGAAATAATGAGATAAGTACCCTTCCACCTATTTGAATATTTTTCCTATATCTCCTTCCCAAAGTCTTAGTCCTCTACTCTCATTCTGATATTTAGGTAGTAGAAGCAATTAATTGGCAGGATTAAAAATTCATTGTCCTGCTCACAAAGTACTATGATTTCTTAAAGATTTAATTATTCTCATCTCTGTGATTAGTAAACCTTCCACTCTCCCATCTCCTAATCTGCACTCCTGAGTTCCACCTCAAAATTCACGTACTTGAAAACAAATCTGTTCTCCAATTGGAAGCCAGCTAAAAGCTAACTTCTCTGGCAAGTTTACAGTCACTCACATTGAAACTTTCAGAACAATTTTATCACTGTTTGCACTACATATTCACCAGGTATGTAAATGTATTATTTGGATTGAATTCAAATTCTTATTTTACCTTGCATTCTCATTATATCCAATATGGATTCAAGTCCTTGCTACCTCATCAAAACAACTGCTCTATTTCCCTCCAGAAATCCTCCTTTGCTTCATCTCCTCCCTGCATTTATTTACTGCCACCAGATTTATTGCCTTAAAAGCATCGTGGTGATTGTTCCATTTAGCAGTTCAATAAGCCACAAAGATCAGCCTGATGACTGGAAAACAGACTCAAAACTTGAGCCCCTGGCAATCTTTTGTCTCATTAAAGTCTATCCTCAAATGCAAATTATATGTTCATCAAATCTGAAAAGAGTCACTATTCCCCAAACATGTCCTGGATATCACTCTTGAACTTCTATTTTTTTTTGCTTTTTTTTTTTTTAATTTTTCTCTTTGGCTGAAAAGCATCCTGCCATAATCTTAGCCCATAGAAGTTTTGTGACTGACTACGGATTGATGACAGAGCAGGGGTCAACTCCTTCTGAGTAAATTTATTCATGACTATTTAATGAATACATCCCTTATTGAATTTACATCCACTATTTCCCAAGTATATACTCCTTTCATTGTAGTAATTTGAATGTGTTT
The DNA here is from genome assembly GCA_963574575.1 of Galagoides demidoff. Taxonomy (NCBI): domain Eukaryota; kingdom Metazoa; phylum Chordata; class Mammalia; order Primates; family Galagidae; genus Galagoides; species Galagoides demidoff. The sequence continues at coordinate 51,122 of CAUYQV010092209.1, forward strand.
CTTTTTTTCAGATCACATTATCTATGAATCGAAATATTATGAAATATATCTCTTCGGTAAGTTGTCAGGCTGGACCTGTGCCTTGTGAATGCTCAATAAACAATAACAGAACTGAGTATTATTTCATTCACTGTCTTGCACTATAATCCTATAAATTCTCAAGCAATGTATTCAGAGATACTTCTGATATTGAATCAGGCAAAATATTTTTGGTAAACATTTCTGTAACCTCAAATAAGTAAATGGAAGTTTTCTTTATCTCCTTATGTATGTAAAATCTCAGCTATTTAAAAGAAAGCAAGGAATGACCAAAGCATGAGTTAAAAATCAAAGCAGTCAAATTTTGATAAAGAATTTCCAGTAAGTTCATGAGGGAAAACACATATGTGTATAAAAAATGTCTTTATGTAATCTGTAGGTACATGCGTATATATGTGTGTACTGAAAAAGAATTAAGTATTTTTCTATAAAAATCCAGAATCTTCACCTAGGCCCCCAAATCTCTGCTTTCCATATTTATGAACTATCTTCTCAAAAAGAGGGAATACTTAGACTTCAAAGATTTTTACTTATTTAAAACTGGAATAAATGTTCAAATGTGAAAAATAGACCTGAAAGAAACTAATTGTGAATTTGGTAGTAATCTAGCATGAAGGGAGGTAAAGTGAGGCAAATTGCCAAGAAGAAAAAGGGGGAAGACGACCACACACTTAGTATTTCAAAACATTCGGAAAACATGATAGAAAAGATCAATAGAGCCAAAATATTAGAATCTTCTGCATGGCCGAAAATGCCCCAAACAATGCCAAAATGACAGCTAGAGACAAAATATGCAACCCATATGCCACGCAGTTTACTTAACGTTAAAGAGCACTTACAGAATATGAGTGTTCAGCCACAAGAATAACGGTCAAATGATAAATGCAAGCAATTTCCTTTTTGTAAAAAAGAGAAATAACAAAATATGCTCAAGCATACTCAGAGTCAGAAATTGAAAATCAAATCATTTTTCAGTTATCTACTTATCGAAGATTAATATGCTTAATAACACTGGGCTAGCAAGGGCAGGAAGAAACAGAAATTCGCACATAATCTGGTGGGAGTGCAAATTGGTACAATCCCTGTGAATGGTACTGTGAAAATATCCATTAGGGTAAGTGTCCAGATTAATGTCTGGCAAATGAGATGTGGAAAATAAATATTTATTGTTGAATTAAAATTCAACACATGCTCTTTGACTCATCAGCTCCATTTTCATAAATTTTCTAAGGAGAAGTGTTCATAAAATGCAGAAGTTAGGGCAGCAAGAATCCCCGCAACATCGGCTGCAACAAGGAATTTAGAAAAAACTCCAAAATGGAGATGGTACTTCTAGAATACATAAGTAGCCCAAAGAATAATACAAATTATTAAATGCAAACGAAGCAAGTTGTAAAAAAAAAAAAATCACATGAGTAATGATGTTATGTGGGAAGTAAATTTTAGAATATGTATATGTATATAAATATGTGTATATTATATTATTATATGGGAATATTTATAACTGCATATGCATATGCTTTCTTTATAAAAAGTATTTCAAATTTTTGATAATAATTATCACAAGAAAGTTAATTAGGAGAAAAAGAAAATTTTTTATCTATAGTGGTATGGTCTGGAATTTTTTTTTTAAATTGAGAAACAGTCACCATAAAATTCACACTTTTAAAATGTCCAACTCAGTGGTTCTCAGTATATTCACAAGGGTGTACAATCATTCCTACTATCTAATTTCAGAACATTTTCATGTGTTAGGGGGGAAAAAAGTAGACATTACATTAGCAGTCACTCCCCATCGCTCTCTCTTCTGCCTCTGTGGATTTGTCTATTCCGGGCATTTAACATAAATGGAATCACTCAATTAAGTGGCCTTTTGCTTCTTAGATTTAGTGTGATGTCAAAATCCATCCATATTGTAGCATGGATCGGTATTTAAATCTTATTTATGGGTGTATACTATTCTACTGCATAAAGGTAGTACATTTTACTTATCTATTCATCACTTGATAGAAATGTGGGCTGTTTCCATCTTTTATCTATGATAATACTACTATGAACATTTATGCACAAGAATTTATGTGGCCATGTTTTCAATTCTTTCAATTCTAGGTATATGCCTAGGAGTAGGATCTCTGAGTCATAGAATAGCATTATGTTTCCCTAGTTGAAGAACTGCTAAATTGGTTTCCAAAGTGACTCTTCCATTTTACATTTCCATCAGCAAAGCATAGGAGGTTTTTGTTCGTTTGTTTTTCTTGAGACATTCTCACTATTTCACTCTCAGTAGAGTACTGTAGCATCACAGCTCACAGCAATCTCCAATTCTTGAGCTTAAGCGATTGTCTTGCCTCAGCTTCCCAAGTAGTTGGGACTACGGGTGCCTGCCACAACACCCAGCTATTTTTGTTGTTGTTATCATATTGTTATTTGGCAGGCCCAGGCCAGGTTCAAACCCGCTAGCCTCAATGTATGTGGGCTGACACCCTTGCAGCTGAGCTATAGGTGCTGAGCCTAAAGCATAGGAGTTCTGATAACTCCACATCTTTGTCAACACTGGTTATTTTATTCTTTGTGATTATGCTCATTTCATCTGTTATTGTTTTTTGTTTCTGCCACTATTATAAATGGGATTGCACTCTAGATTTGGTTCTTAACATGGTCATTGCTGGTATTTAGAAATGCTGAATTTTGTCTATTGATTTTATAATCTAAGAATTTGCTGAATTCATTTATAAAATCTAAGAGTCTTTTGGAGGAATTTTTAGAGTTTTCTAGGTATAAGATCATATCACCCCTACACAGGTAATTTGAATTCCTCTCTTCCAATTTGGATCCCCTTTATCGCTTTCTCTTGTCTGATTGCTCTGCTAAGGACTTTCAGTATAATTTTGAATAGACATGTTGAAAGTAGACAGTCTATAATTACTCCAGTGATTAGGGGAATGCCTTCAACATTTTGTCTTTCAGTACGTAATTGATATCATATATGGCTTTTATACAAAATACCTCTTGTCATAGTTTAAGTCTTTAAATAACTTATTAAAATAGCCTATTTGCTGGCCAGGCATGGTGGCTCACACCTATAATCCTAGCACTCTGGGAGGCCAAGGCAGGTGGATTGCCTCTGTTCACAGATTCAGGACCAGCCTGAGCTGGTCCTCGTCTCTAAAATTAGCCAGCCATTGTGGTGGGCACCTATAGTCCCAGTTACTCAGGAGTCTGAGGCAAGAGGATCACTTGAGCCCAAGGGTTTGAGGTTGCTGTGAGCTATACCAAAGCACTCTACAGAGTGTGACAAAGACTATCTCCAAAAAAAAAAAAAAATAGCCTAGTTGCTGGCAAAAAAAATCACTGCATTTTAGGTTTTATCTTTTCATAACCCTTCAGGGAACAATCTCATCCTATGTTTATTGTTTATTTAAATTATTAACTTAAATTTCTAAAACATCCTTCACAAAAGAGTATACTAACCAATATTAAGTAAATATGGATAAATTAATTCTTGAAAAAATTCTTAGGGACTGCTCTCCAGAGTGTTCCAGGTGATGCAGAAAGAAAAATAAATAGCAATTTTTCACAAGATGCAGAATAAATGGTACGTTATAATATAAATTCTCCAGCAGGTAGAATGTCAGAATTTGGCTTTAAAATATTTCAGATTCCTATTCTTACTCTACCAAAGGGGCAATATCATCAAGATTGTTTTGACTTGAGGAGCAAGTTGTCTGTTCTGCTTTTACCTTAAAGCTCCAAGCACTTTATTAGAGACACAGAAAACAGAACATATCAACTTTTACAAGTTAGAAAGCTGAATGTGCCTTTTCCCCCCATGATTTTTTTTTAAAAGTATTCCTTGCCTTCTTTTCCCTGCTCTTTTGCTAATCATTCTCTCATTGGCTATCCTGACCCACCTCTGGCCTTCCTGGATCACCTGCCTTCACTTAGCCTCTTTCCAGTTAGGTTTCAACTATCTAACTCTTTCCAGACTCATGCCTCCCGACGTGCTGCCTTGAATTCCAATTCATAGACCAAATATGTGACCTTCCTGGGTAAGAAAGATGCTAAGGCCAACTCCAGGCTTCAAAAATGTGGTGACTGACCTCTCACTTCAGCCTTTCTGATCCTCCTCACATCCTTGTTAAGAAAAGGATGCTGGACAAATAACACAGCAAAACAATATGTACCTACAGTTATGACATGTGAGGATGTACTACTGATTATTATGTTTGTGATCACATTCAAGAGTTTTCCAGGTCACCTATAATGGCTACAAATACTTTGACATTTTCCCTGTTGAGTCTTTATTTCTTCACCTGAAGCTGGAGGAATGTTGGGACTGCTCCGAGCAATGGCATCGGATGGGAGTTACACTACATGACTTTTGAAGCTGGGCTGTAAAAGACTGTGCAACTTCTGCTTGCTTCATTGGGGATGTTTGCTCTGGGGGAGGCTGAGCACCATGAGAGAAGTTTAATTATCTTGAGAGTGGCATACTTGAAAGGAACCATGTAAAGTCTCTGGTTTACTCTCCTGGCTGAACCCCCAATGATCAGCCAGCATCAATGGCCAGCTATGTGAGTGAGCCACATTGTATGGCCTTGGGGGGCCAATTCTTCAGATCAGAACCAACTTCCTGGGCATTTGACCTGTGCAGCTACAGAGGGTACCTTGACTGTATGGGTTCTACCTGTGTTCTTCTATCACCATCTTGAAATTTCATCATTTATCTTTGAACTTGTATTTGTGAGCAAATTTCATGGAAAAATGGAACATGTATATGAGCAGAGACAGCTGCAATAAACATATCTGCTGTTCCTTGCTACTCTACTCATAGCAAGGAGCAAAGAATTGCACTGCACCCATGACAGGTGGTAGTTCTGTTCAAGGTAACTGCAAGGTCAGTGAGAATCTACATAGGCACTGACAGGCATGAGATGCTATGCTTGCATTCAAACTGGAATTTGCTTCAAAAGCAGAAGGAAAGAAATTGCATTTTAAGAAACATAAATGACCCAGGACAACTATCAGATCCGTTCTTCACCACGTTACTTCCTCCACAGCCAACTTCTCATCATGAAAATGATGGCATAGCAGACATCCACATAGAGAAACCTTCAAAGTCAAGGTTTTCATCATTTGTGTCCTTCTATTAGATCTGTTTAACTGCCTCTGAGAAACATCCTTCCTGTTTTTAATTTCTCCACACAATCTGGTCTCCTAAGGCACCATTCTCACGCTTTCACGAAGTTGTCACTTATAGACCCCCACAAGATCAGCTTTACAGGCATGATGAAAAACAATTACCACTACAATGATACAACCGTCTACAGTTTCAGTAATGAAAAATGCCTCCTTAACACTCTGACTGAATATTTAGTGATCTGGCAGATATACACAGAGTGGTACAATTCAAACATCATTAGAAAGAAAGACTCTACCACGTCTATCCGTACATTATCATAACAGCTTATCCGGAAAGAAGTTTTAGGATTAAGAGTCTTCAGGATAAGAATAAATAGATGACCAAAAAGGTATGAGGAATCCTAAAGATATAATTTAAAATCAGGCTAGCCCGATACTGTGCATTTAATATTAAAACATATGTGAATTTTCCGAGAACCTTAGAGAATGCCTCAATTTAGGCATTCGGATAAAAACTGGAAAAATCATTTGTAACATGATTAATATATGAAATTTTCATATTAATATAGGAATTAATAGGAAAATGGAAAAATGAGAGGAAGTACATTAAAAGGCTATTCACAAAATAAAAGCTGTGCTGGCTAATACATCTATTTAAAAACCCCATTAGCATCAGAGATATTTAAATCGTTATAGTAAAATGTTTTCATACATCTAATTGAAAACAGTTAAATGTGGTGATAAAAATTTGTTGGAAAGGGAAAGAAAGTTTTATATACTGCCTTAAAAAGACATATCAATTCCACAGGAAAATTTGACAATATCTGACAAGCATTAAAGAATTGGAAATATGTATGCATCCTTGACCAAGTAATTACTTAATATACAAGAAGAGAAATGAGAAAAGATTATCTGTAGGAGTTGTAAAATCAGGAATCTGTTAACAAAAATAAAAAGTTGCCTACACTCTTACCTACATGAGAATGATTCTGTAAGTTAGCCTTATGACCGAATATAAACTCTAAAAATTATATTTTCAAAGAACATTTAATAATATGGATTAAAGAACTTAAAGGATATCAAGATAAACATTAAGTTAAAAATAGAAAACTGTTACAAGTATACGGCAACATAATTTGTCTAGAAGTATGTACGTACCTGTACAGAAACTTAGAAGGGAGTATACAGAAACATGAGGAGGGTACAGCTGGCGTGAGATGCAGCCTGCTGGTTAAATAAAGAGACTACAGATTTCAATTCTTACGGGTTTGAATTCCTTTTACCATTTTAGATGTGCCATCTTGGGTAATTTGCTTGTTATTTATGTTTGATTCCTAACTTATAATTGAGATTTATAATGTTAACTTTGTGTTAATATTTTACTACAAAGGAAATAGCTGGGACGGAGTAATTTATAACAGAAAGAGGTTTACTGGGATCACGGTTCTGCAGGCTATATAAACAAGCATCACACCAGCATTTGCTTTTCCTGAGGGCTCCAGGGAGCTTCCACTCAAGGCAGAGGGCTGAAGGGAAGCAGGTGTGTCACAAATAGCGTGATAGAAGGAGCGAGAGCTGGAGGAGGTGGTGCCAGGCTCTTAAAGCATGAGCTCTCTCATGAGCTAAAAGAACTCACCATGTTATCACCAGGAGGGCAGCAAGTCACCCATGAAGGGTTTGTCCCCAAAACACCTTCTACCAGTCCCCACCTCCCAGTGTCAAATGTCAACCTGAGACTTGGAGGGGACAAACATCCGAACCATATCATACTTATACTCACAAAGTTATTTCAAAGGAGTACATGAGATAACAACATGGAAAGGACATAAAATAGTGCCTGGTGCAGGCTAAATGCTCAGTAACTGCTAGGCAGTTACTGTGAACAGCAGCATCAGGATCACAGTACATTTTATTTTCTCCTCAATGTATTTCAGTAATTTTCTGTACACATCTGTACTTTACTGAGGGCATTTAACTTCACCTGGAAAATCACTTAGACCCTCAATAGGCAATAGCTTAGCACTATTAAGGTATTTTTGATCATTGCGAAGACTTTTAACAGATACATTTGTTTACACTATTTGAATCATTTTCTCTTCTTGTAATCATATTTTCTGCCCCAAACCTCATAGTTTATTATATTCAATCTTAAGCCCATTCTTCATGCCTTCACATTTGTAGCATGACTTTCCACTTAATGACAGGAAGCATATAACCAGAAAAGCTACAAACCACTAACAATTTATGTAACACTGAAGAAAAAAGAGAAATGTATCAAAACCAGAGAAAATTCTCCAAAGAGTAAACTTCAGTCCCTCACTCTAAAACTTCCAGATTTACAAATTGATAAGTCATTGTTAACATACTTTAAGCTTTGCTTGCCAGGTAATTTTATTCCCATAAAAATTTTAGACAATGTATTTAAAACTACACATCAACCAGAGGCACAAAGAAGACGGATTCAAGAAAAAATTATTGAGCATAAACAATAATGTCTGGGACTTGGCCAATGTGCTGAATTTGTAAATGTACCAGAAGCTTTCAGAATACCACCTAACTTGTCAAGTTTCCAGCTCTCCAAATGAGAAAGTAGGAACATTTATTGCCCTTTAATTTCTTTAGTCAACTCTAGACTTTTAGTGAAGAATTTTAATAGCCATTTATATACCATTCTTAGTTCTTTCTGCCTCTAAAATTATACTCGACAAACTGCCAAATATACTAATGGATTAAAATGTGTTTTCTATAATCTCCTTCATTGTGAAAATAAATTCGAAGACTGGCATAGCAGTACAGTTGATGTGCTCATGTTCAGCAATAGAGTTCATGCATGTGAGTGCTTTTTTTTTTGCAGTTTTTGGCTAGGGCCAGGTTTGATCCTGTCACCTCTGGCATATGGGGCTGGCTCCCTACTTCTTTGAGCCACAGGCACCACCCACACATGTGAGTGCTTTTTAAAGATATATTACAACCCATCTGCTTTCATGCTAGGTGCCTCCAGAAATCACCTATGCTCCACATCCTATAAAATGAGAATTCTCTCATGCTCTGCTAATTTAAAAGGGTTTTTGCTTCCTTTTCTCACTCCTTTTCTAGAAACTTAAGAGAAATGACTTTTAATATGTTCTCAATTCAAAAAGTAATATCTATACATCTATAAATATGTATTAGTAGAGAAATATAAAAAGGAGGACATAAATTCCTGTACTATCAAGTAGCTGATTGGTAAAGATTTTCAAATCAGGATAGAAATCCTTCCAACGACTCCTATGATTTTCTTTCTCCCTCTCTGCCTACCTGCTAGCCTCTGCCTCTCTTCTTCCCTTCCTAACCCCCTTGCTTCTGTCCTTCTTTTCCCATCTTACTGAATTTTCAGTTTCTGAGGATCCCTGCTATACCACACTTCGACAGTGAATCCTGGATTACCTGCATCTCTAGACTATGAGCCTACAGGAAGGGATTCAGTCCATGGCTAACACAGGTGCCATCTCCTCCAAGAAGCCTTCTGTGGCCCACCCTTTCCTTCAGATCTAATCACTTCCTTGTCTGTATTACCTCCAAATTAGCTACATGCTTCTATTGTTGAATATCACAGTGATTTATTTGTTTCTACAACCATTATTTCCAGCGGACGATGAATGCCTTTTATAGCTCCATGCACACCTTAGGCACTATCTGAGTGTCTATTCATTTGAGTAAATTCATACATTATGAACAGCTAATAAAGAGTTTCTAAGGAGCAGATATTCAGTATAAGTTTGAGGGATCATTAAATAAATTATCCTCATTGTATTATAAGAAACTAAACTGACCTAACAGCTTGGAGATTATTTTTCTCTTTGCCAAAAATATGTATCAAATAAACCATAGCTTAGGGGATCATTATTTCTTACTGTCAGAGAAAGCAGTTACAAATAAGCAAAGGAGGAAGGCCAGAACGAACCTTGTAGTACTGAGTCATACTCACAGAAATACGAATGAATGCTGTAGTAGTGAATCAGAGTCACAAAAGGATGAAATTATGCTTAGGTAAGTGTATTTACAAATAGTAAATAGAGGTGGAATATACTCATAAGGTTTGTGTACTGTACACAGGTATTTCAGTTAGTATGCATAGATGATTTAGCTTAAGAAATTGAGCTTACTCCACTGAGTTGGATGTAAAGCACTGAAGCTACCAGCACACCCAGCATTCAGATCTTGGTTTCCAAATACCATTCTCCAGAACATAATATTCTGGAACTCCAGAGAGAAATGTCTAATTTCAGTGCTGGTTTATTTATCTAAACAAACAAGAAACCAAAAAGGATGGAGACAGAAGCCAATTTGAAAAATCTCCCCAAGGCCAAGCCTGAAATAATTTTTTTTTTCCAAATCCCTGTGGAGACTGAGACACAAAGCAAAAATCATTTGGGCAACAAAATTAATGATGATATTGTCTATAGCTCTCAGAATAAAGTAAATATCCATGTGGCTATGCTTATCTGAATAAACAATTGAATTAATTAAAAGATACAGAAGGAATAAATCCTTTCTTAAAAAGGAAATCCAATAACCAATGGAAAAGTGAGGAAAATCAAAAATCATCATTGGAACACCATAGAAATAATTCCCGCAGGCAAAATCAATGTATGAATGCTAAAAGTAGTAAAATTCTAAGAATTAACAGTGTATTTGCTTATTCTCAAAGTACATTCCTAAAGTATTAATTATAATGATAGATTTAACATGTGTCTTACATTCTTAGATCTATCTCTCTCGAGGAGGGAGAGATTAATTTTCCTGCTCTTGACTGTGGGCTTGCCCTAGTGATTCACTTCCAATGAATAGAATATGGAAGGAAAAAGAGAAGTAACTTCACATTGGAGAACCTGGCAAACATCATGTTAGCCACAAAATCAAGGTTAACGCTACGAGCAGTAAATTATGTTGAAATCATGTTAATCCTCATATGAAGCCATAAAAAGGTTTCGTACTTTTCATTCCACTTGGCCTCTAGGGTATTTTCCCCTGAATCAGTAACTCCAGTCTAATTATAAAAATAAAATGAAATTCAAAACAAGGAGTAATTTACAAAATGCCTGAGCAATATTCATGAAAAATGTCAAGGTCGTGAAAACAAGAAAAGCTCAAGGAAAGATTACTGGAGATTAGAAATGACCAGAGACATCACAACTAAATGCAATATGGTATCGTGGAGTGGATCCAGGAACATAAAGAATAGACCAATGGGCCAAGCAAGATGGCTCATGTCTGCAATCTTGGCACTCTGGGAGGCTGAGGCAGGAGGATTGCTTGAGCTCAGGAGTTCAAGACCAGCCTGAACAAAAACAAGACCCTGTCTATACTAAAAATAGAAAAATTAGCCAGGCCTTACACTTATGAACACCTGTAGTTCCAGCTACTTGGGACACAGGCAAGAGGATTGCTCAAACCCAGGAGTTTGAGGTTGCTGTGATGATGCCATGATACTATGGCACTTTACTCAAGGTGACAGAGTGACACTCTGCCTCAAAAATAAATAAATAAGGTTAAATATAAATAAAATTTATAGTTTGATTGATAGTATATTAATTTAAATATTTTAGTTTTTAAGAACTTATCATAGTTATGTCAGATGTTCACATAAGAGAAGCTTGGTGAAGGGTATACATACAGAAACTTTCTAATTAATGTCTTTCATAAATCTAAAATTATTTCTGAATGTTTTATAGTGAAAGAAGAAAAAAATCCAGCACTTGTAACATTGCCTATTAACAAGTGAAGAAAATCACGTCATACAGCTGATTTAAAGTTGTATTGAATATAGTGTAAATGCATTTTAAAACATAGTTCATCAAGTTGACTGAGCATATAGTTCAGGTCAAGTCATTAGCATGTCTATTGATAAAGATAGGGTAGTAAAATCGTCCTGAGGCTGTGAGCTAGCCCCTCCACTGACAGAGAAATGTGCCTCTCCTGAAGCTTAGAAAATTACAACTTGTGTTTCTATGACATGACTCTAATGCACCAACCTCTTAGCTTCTGCCAACCCCAGTAAAATTAGCAGCTATGCTTCCTCATCCAAAGAAATAAATGATATGTAGTTAGTAAAAGAAACAACATACAACATAAGAAAATCTCTGGAAATCAAAGGCTCTGAAAACAGTTTCAAAAACAGGATAGCTGTGACAGAGTTGCAGAGTCTAAAAGATGGGCTGCCACCTTGAGCCAATGACAAACTTCAGGGAAGAAAAAAAAAAGCTGTCAGTGTACTGGGAACAGAGTCTAGTTAGAGTAAGAATGGGAAGAACTTATATCATGACCTAACAATTCAAGATGAGTGAAAAATATTTCTCACCATACCTAAATGTGTGTTTGAGCTATTCTGTTTCAGAATACCCATTCATATATATGTATACCAATCTTGAAAAAGACACCTAGAAATTGGCAAAGTCAAGAGTGACACTGAAACATAGGGGACTTTTAAAAACAAAGGACAATGACACAACAGGATACTTTCTAGATTTTGTGTTCTATTCACCTTAGCAGCAAATTGAAAGCCAAGACATGACCAACACACTCATTTTTCCTCTCACAACTATAGCCCTGAATTAGAATTGTGATTCGTGTGATGGTTAAAGAGAAAATCAAATTCTATTATTTACTTAAAACAACCTAGGAATGGATAAATACACCCGATAATGCTGAGATCCTGCCTAAGTTAATGATTCAACTAGCAGTTTGTTGAAGTGATACTCCAGGCAAGATGTTGGTCTACATTTCTGATCTCCCCAAAGGCAAAATCTGTGTTTGTGTCTCCTTAAGATGATTTTCTCAGGGATCTAAAATTCTTTGGGGAATATATAAATAAAGGGAAATTACTATAACACTCACACTAACAACAAAGGAAGGAAATGTATCATATTTTTATTATCTAGCTTCACCTTTCCCTTGAAGCTAAAATTAAGATATTTAAGTTTTCTTCTTCCACTGTGTAGCTATATTTGTGTGAATGCCACCAAAACATAAAGGGAAAAGGCCACCTTACCAATAAGCCTATATGATTCACTAGTCACAATAAGCCTGCAGCATTAAGAATATACTGCTAAGGAGAAGGCAACTAATTCTTCCTGGGTAATTGCTATGTGCAAATTGTGTTTTAGGTACTTTATCAATAGTAATTCATATAACCTTCAAAATAACCTAGAAAAATAAGTAACTCTTACATCTACTTGACAGATGAGGAAACAACTGAAATTTAGAAAAATCAAGGCTCCTCTTTACCCAACAACTCTTCTGTTAGCCTGAACACAGACTCTCTGCCCGGATATGCTTGAGATAATCTAGAACACCAAAAATAGCCTTCAGAGCTTTTACAGAGTTACGCATTTAAAGTTGGTTATGTTTTCTTCAGAATTGGATGGCATTTTTGCTTAACCAAATCAAATAAATGATTACAAGCAATTTTGTAAGAGATTGTGCCAGAAAATGTGGGAAATGCACCCAAAAAAATATAATTTGCTAATAGGCAAGAATTGTAAGATCTTTGGGGAGAAGGTGAAAACACAGAACGATAAATATTAATACATTTTAGCACAATTTTTAAGAGCACAAGTGATTAATCTAAGGAGATATTAATTCAAAATTTATTATGAAATGAATCTCATGTAGGTGGGGGTAGAAGGGTACAAGTGAATCTTTCTAAAAGTAGAATATAAACTTAACACAATAACTAAGAAAATGACATAAAGGCTATGTTAACCAGTTTGATGAAATATTTCAAATTGTATATGAAAACACCACACTGTACCCCATGATTGCATTAATGTACACAGCTATCATTTAATTAAAAAAAAAAAAAAGATGGGAGGGTAGTATTTTTTCAACCATCATTTCAACACAAAGACAGATAGTCATGGGGGTTTTTTTGTAGATTTTTTTATCAGCTTTATTGAGATTTAATTTACATAGCATAAAACTCACCATTATAATTTAATGGTTTTTAGCAATTTGTTTTTTGTCCCACCCCCACCAAGACAGAGTCTCATTCTGTCGCCCTCGGTAGAGTACTGTGGCATCACAGTTCACAGCAACCTCAAACTCTTGGGCTTAAGTGATTCTCTTGCCTCAGCCTCCCAAGTAGCTGGGACTACAGGCACCCCACCCCAAGGCCAGGCAATTTTTTTGTTGTCAGAGTTGTCATTGTTGGTTAGCCGGCCCTGGCCAGGTTCAAATCCACCAGCCCCAGTATATTTGGCTGGCACCAGTAACCACTGAGCCATGGGCACCAAACCTCATGTTTGTTTTGATTAACCCAACTACACAGCCTCTCCCAAATGAATAGACCTTGAAAGGGGGTTAAGGTGTAGCCTTCCTGGTTCTCCATCACTTGTGCTCCTGCCACCCTTCCTCATAGAGAATAACTATCAGTGGTCTAGGTCCCAGTGTGTCCTCATGGGAGTGCCAATCTGTGCACTGTATGTGACCAACCCACACGGAAATAAATACAGATATTGCAAGCTAACATTTAAAAATTGCTAGAGAGATTTAATAGGATAATGTTATAGCTGTTGATTCTTACATGCAAACTTGATTTTTGAATATCTGATTTTTATTACATTTTGTGGAATTTATTTTTATGGTGTTTTATAAAAGCTATCTACAATCAGTTGGAAATAAAAGGCTAAAATAAATAAGTAACTGGTCCTTCACTACACATGGTTAAAGAAATACCACGCTAGAGTTCTTGACCATTAGAAGAGACATTATCCTCTCAGGACAAAGTGGTGAGAATATCTTAGCGTATACATTGATCTCCGGACTCCTGGTGATTAGCAGGTGACAAGCTGACTTTCTTCAGAGGAGGGCCAACTCAGTGTGGTACTGAGGTACAACTTCAGCAAAGCTTCTAATTTCCCTCTTTTCAATGTGATCTCATCCCTAATGCACGGAATGTTAACTAATCTGAAAGAAGGAAAACTCATGTTTTCATGAGCATTTTTAATTAAGTGCTGAGAATTGGTACTTTAAATTCTGTCACTCTGCAATGTCTGTCATCTGGAAAAGTACTTGGAGCCTTGTGTCTAACTGTCTAACGTGTGGGCATGGGAAGTACGAACAAAAGAAAAAGTTAAAACTGATAAGGAAGACATCATATTTACTAATTAGTACTACAAAATATCCTACCACAAAGAAAACAATAATTTCTGTGGAATTGTGGGATTAATCCTGGATGAGTTAACAAAGATTTCATGGAAGAACTTGACCTGGAGATAGAGAAAAAATGGTAGAAACTTAATACTTTCATAAAAAGATAAAGAACATTCTAGTAGGTTGCCAAAATATCTGAAAACTAGCAAAAAATATATAATAATGTATCTATGTTGCATGGTAATGCATATTTGGTATTTACCATGTAATTAGTATATCCATTAGACCCTGCATGTGCATCTGTGATTGTATCTCTTCACTGAATAAAACTGAGCCTGTAGCATTACCATGTGGAATATTCATCAAGGGGCTGCATTCCAATCTGGCAGGCCAGCAACCCACTCCACGTGGCTGCATATCCAATCCAGCACTCACAGTGAAATTATCACTGAGAGAGTCCCTCATGACTGGAAATACTGGATGGCCTGTCAATCTGTTTAAGTCTCTTTGCCCTGCCCAGACCACCAAAGAAAAGCAGAAAGTAGTCACTTGCCAAAAATTGCCAACACATCTTTCTAGACCTTATGGCCATACTACATATTAGCAAATGGCATGAGCTAAATTATTGAGATTGAATATTTTAAAGAAAGGAACAGTGAGTTGCCAAGGGTTGGGTGTTATATTAGGGTGAACAATAGACAGTTATACCCTATAGCATTGGGAAGATCTACTGAGGATTTCTGAACAAGGGAGTAAAATGTCAAAAGCTGTGTTTTGAAAGTCGGGTAAAGTCCAAAAACAGGGAGAGAATTTTGGGACCATTATGACACTGGACGTGCCATGAATCAGAAGCAGGTGGAGGCAATGAAAATGAAGACCAAAACATTTCAGAGCATTTGGAAGGCAAGAGCGGGATAAGCTCAGTGGCTCACTGGATTGTTTAAAAGGGAAGAGGAAAGATGACTCTCAGGTGTGGAGTCTGGATGACTGATGGCACTGTTACCAGACTGGGCAAGTGGATGAGGGGTTGGCTTGGCTGTAAGAGGAGCTGGCTAGTATTTTGGACACCTCACATTGGGATTCAGCACTCTGTCAAATGTGGCATTCAAAAGACAGCTGGAAAATGGTACTTAAGCTCATGAGACAGGCAGGAGCACCTTTGAAATCTATCTATGATATATTTCTGATAATAATGACTAGAAATTTGTGGTCTATGGCAACTGTCAACCTTCCAGTTTAGTAAATCTCCTCATTGACTTAGCACTCCTCCACCAGAACAAAGAAAATTAACTGAAAAGCCCTCTTGAGATATTTTTTATTTCCCTGAAAGCCAATGAGCCTCTACAAAATCTACAGTTCCAAAAAGTGTTAGTACTCTGTGCAAGAACCTTCTTAAGGGAAAAAATAAATTAGCCATTATTAAACTTTTTCTCCAGGGTTTGCAATACCTGGGGTTTGCCCCAATGTGTTGCTTTGTTATAACAGCCTTCAACTTGTGAAGTGATTTATCTTAAAATTGTGTTAGTCTTTAGAGAGTTTCAAGTGAAACTCTCTCTCTTAACTCTGAAGCAAAGTGATGCCAGACAAATGAATGTGAAAACAATTGTCAAAAATATCTAAAACAGGAAAATATTATAAATACTAAGGATATTATTATTATCAATACAGGAACTAGAATTTATTTTGTCTTTTGCTCCTTAGCAAATATTCCAATCAAAGCAAAAACTTTATTCTGAATCAGGATCATCAAATATAAAATGAGAAACAGAAAATGATGAATAATTGAAGTTCCTCTAAGGTACATCAACTCCCAAAGTACAATTGATAAGTTTGAAATACGATGGGTATTAAAAGTGTTCTTAATACTTCTGAAATACAGTCTGCAACTCTGCATTGAATTCACTATTTCATAAAACATACCAAATGCAATTACTTCATGCTTCACAGATACGTCTTCCCAAGTAATAATAGCAAATACTAAGAGTATTCTAGGCACAGCTGTTATTTTTAGGGAATTCTTTTATTGATACTTTTTTTTAGCTATACAACAACTTGGGGTGGCATGTACCCATCTGGGTCACTGAGTCTTCCAAGGTCTGAATACCACCTGTGATTTCTAAAATTTGTGCTAGAGAAGCTGTGGCCCTGGTAGGGCCCAGATCAAAAGGACCTACCTTATTCCTTTTAAGTTGTCTGCATTTGCATTAGAATTGCCAGAGAAATGAGAAATTCACCCCTCAGTGAATAAAAAGGCCTATGTTCTGTTACTAATTCAGTAGCAAAGGAGAAGTACTATAGAGTGCCTTCAAAGAAACTGAGGTTCCAGAGTCTGGGGAGAAAGTCCAAATAAAGAAATAATAATTAAATTCATTCCAGCAATGTTATTATTATGGCCTTTGCTTTCAGGTTACTCGATACACATTTCGTGACTACAAAAATGTCCCAGTAAAAAGGGAGATGAGACCAATATCATATTGACTGATATCACCATCCTTCTTGTTCCAGCATTCCTACCTCATGATCCAAATGTCCATTTTTGGTACAGCTGTGATGATTCCTGCTTTCCAAGGAAGTACTGAGCTAGTTTCACTGCAGCAAATTCCATATAAACCAGTGTGTTTCCAAATATTTAGAGGCAGTGTAATTAACTCAGCTATTTGACTTCTTGAGGACAAGGGGAAAAGGGCGGGGGGGGCTTGGGGAACACCCAGAAAAAAATAAAAGTAAATTAAAACAGAGCACACAAGAGAGCACGTGTAATGAGAATAAGATGGAGTCAGTCAGTCTGGGACCCACGTGACACAGCCAGTCTGGTTGGTTTAAGTCCTATGCGACCTTCTATTTTTTTTGTTTTATAAATTTATCTTCAACCTAAAAATGGATGTCTTGAGCAGTTTAAGGTGATTTTTTTTGAGACAGAGTCTCACTTTCTTGCCCTCAGTAGAGTGCCATGGCAGCATCACACAGCTCACAGCAACCTCCAGCTCTTGGGCTTAGGCAATTCTCTTGCTTCAGCCTCCCCAGTAGCTGAGACTACAGGCACCCACCACAATGCCCTGGCTATTTTTTTGTTGCGGTTTGGCTAGGACCGGGTTTGAACCTGCCACCCTCGGTATGTGGGGCTGGCACCCTACTCACTGAGCCACAGGCACCTTCCAAGGATATTAACTTTTGAATTAGAAATGTTATAATAGGTCATGGGTTATACTGATCATTGTTTATTAATAAGATAAGGCTTACTATGGTTTTTGCTTTGAACTTTTGTGTATATAGCTGTAGTTTTGCAAAAGAGAAAAGAAAACAGTCTTGGAGAGGCTACTCTCACTATTCTCCAGAAATGCTGGCCTTCTGATAGTGAAGCTTGGTGGACCTGTCCCCTGTCCCTGTATATTGGCTGGACAGTGACAGGCAGCCAGATGCCTTTGTCCAATAACACACATATTTTCTTCTATTCTCCTTAATTGACATTTTTAAAGTCACTTGATCACATCTTAAAATGACAAGTATATTTTGGATTTCATAGCTCACCACCACAGAAAATAGATGAATGTGTGCTGGCAATAACCAAGAATGATTTAGTGAAAACTATGAAGATGAAACTAGTTTAGCAAACTATTCATTTTCCTTTACCTTTCTTTCTTCCTTTTTTAAAAAGACTATGGGGAACATGTTTAGTCCCGCCTGTCTTATCAGGCAAGATGATCAGCTTCCCAAGTCTATGACAAATTAGAAGAATCATGATTGAATTTGACATGAAGAACCACTCTAATCAAGTAATAATCACTCTGAATCATTTCTAGAATACACAAAGTAGTTTAGATTGAGTGTCAGGGCTCAATCTTAACTCCTTGTGAAGAGACAAGTCTCAGTCCCAACTAATCTCAGTGACAGCGGGACCACTTTTACTTCCTAGATACAGAATATTTGGCCAGAAACTCGAACATCCTATTAGACACTTAGATCAAGTTCATGAAACCACACATAATGAAGGAATGCTTCAAATGTGAAGTTTCACTCAAGTATTTCATTACATTTTAATGGTTCATGTGAGAAGCATATGTCTTTTCAAATTTAACTCTTTCTCTAGAATATCTCTCAGTTGGATCTAAGTCCTTCTACAAAGAATAGCAAAGCTATTTTTCAATTTTTAATTTTTGTATAGAAGGGCGACATGTAATTTTGGTTGTTGTTGTTCTCCATCTGCCCTGAAGCATGTTGCCTATCACAGCCCACATAACTATCTGATGTTATAAACGCTGTGCTCAACATCACAAAGTATGAATTCAGTGACTATTGGTAGGTAGCCTGCAAAAACCACACAAAAGAAAACCAACAAGTGAGGACCATGCTCATAATCATATGATACACTTCCAAGACATATTTTATCTTGCTTCAAATCCTACATCTGACTTTGTTATCAAGCGATCTAAAATGTTGTAGTGTTGTTCACTTTATGATAGAAGATTTGAAGTTAGTATGTCAATTGCTTGACATGCACAGGTAAATCATTCAAACAAAAAGACAGCTCTAAGTAGCTGTCACTTTTCTAATCTGTGATCAAAAGGGAAAATTGTTCTTCTAATCTTATAATAAATAGGAAAAAGGGAAATCCTTTCATAAATGCCTTTTACAGATATTCTCCCACTCTGTTTTAAACATTCCCAACTTTAAGTGTTTTATCCCTTTTTTTCTCATAAATACTGGCTTTCCTCCCCTAAAAGTATTTTATACTCATTATCAGCCTTAACTCTTAATGATTTTTTTCAGAAATAACCTACTTTGTGGAGAGAGATTGGTAGTTTATATCATTGTACCCCTTTGTCAATCACAGGCACATGGATATGCTCATACTCCAGAGTTCAATCTACATACACGTCCAGTTAAATTTATGCCTCTATACACCAAAACATTCATTTATTCATTCACACCATTATATTTACACACACATGATTTAATTTGTCCATTTCTGTTATATTCCAAATTCCTGTTCATGAGAAAGTAGAATTCTCTTGGGCCAAAAAATAGCAGGTCTATTTCCTGCTATCTTTGTTAATATTATTTACAGTGCTGATTGTTTAATTATTAAGTTCTCTGATTAGCAAGAAAATAATTTTTAGCTCATTGCAACATTAGAAACATTTTTCCTTAAATTAAGTATAAAAACTAGCAAAAAAGGCAAACAAGAGAAATAATGCATGTAAATATAACAAACTTTAACACTAGACTTTGAAACTACATGAAAAAAATATTGCTCATTTAAGCTCCAGATAACCTACACCAACAATTATGCCATGAAAGATATGAGATTTTAGAAATTCATATCTTGATGAAGATTTGTGAGAGATGGTTTAAGAACCATACAGTGTTATTTCTTGAAAATCACACAAATTAAACATACCTTAATTTGTTTTTTAATATTTAACAGATTTCTATTTATATGCCAAAATTTTCACTATTTTTTTAACGTGAAAATTTGCAATGCAGAATTCCTGTGAATTCAGAACATCAGAAATTTTAGTCAGGCCTGGTGGCTCACACCTGGGAGGCCGATGCAGTAGTTCAAGAGCAGCCTGAGCTGCTGAGTACCCTATCTCCACTAAATATAGAAAAACTAGGCAGGCATTCTGGTGGGCACCTGTAGTCCCAGCTACTCAGAAGGATGAGGTAAGAGGATCACCTAAGCCCACAAGTTTGAGGTTGCTGTGAGCTATGATGACACAGCACTCTTCCCAGGGCAGGAGGGGGGGGACTCTGTCTCAGTTTTTAAAAAAAGAGAGAAAGAGAAAGAAGAAAAGAAAAGGGAAAAAAAGAACCAAGAATTTTGCTTTGTACCCTACAGAAATAAATTTGCAGGAAGCATGCAATAGAGATTTAAGTCTACAAAACAAATGACAACATTGTTCAGTAGTCCTAGTCAAGCTGTTACAATGATTCATTATTTTTACAAACTTGCTCTCTAAAGATTCTTTTTCCTGGCATCAGGTAAATCACAACATTTAGCATTCCAAGGTAATCAAGGTTACTTTAGTCAATCATTTACTTTGCTAATGGGAGAGAAACTCAACAACCACCTGCAGGAGAGGTAATGACCAATGTTCTGTACAAGATCACATAGTTGTCTGGGAAGAAAAGCAGGTTTTCTTCAAGTCTAATGGACTTGACTTTTCTTCCTTTACTCAACAAATACTGAGCTCTTAATTTGCACTAGTCATACTGGGAAGCCTTGAAGGTACAAGGAAGAGGTCAATACTGCACAGTCCTTGACTCTCATGAAGAGCTATAGGGTGAGGCAGAACGTTAAAGTAAATCACGCCACTTATGACACACATATAGTTAAGATCAAGGTTATGATGGAGAAGCAGAAATTGGGCCTTTCTAAATTATTATTGCTCCTCAGAAGGCACAGGCTTTTGAATTTGGATTCTGGTTTTGTAACTTACCTGCTCTGTCATCTAGGCAAATTATTTCAACATCTCTTCCATTTCTCTATAGTGGGAATTAATTTCTACCGTGGTGCTTATCTGTGGTGTTTTTTAAATGGGCCTGCCAATTCTTTCCCATACCTCCGATGAAAGGGGCAGTTGTGTCTCCTCCACTTGAAGCTAAGCAGTAACTGCCCTGACCTCTATAGCTCAGAAGTGACACTCTCTTAGTCAGTAGAGGTCCAAAAAAGTCATGCAGCTTACAAGACTCCCTGGGATCCTACTCTCCCAGACTGCTGTCTTCTCAGAGTGCCTTATCACGCTGAGAGAAAGCCAGTCCCCAGGGAGCAGTTACCTGTGAGTGCTCTGATCTATGATTCTAGTGAGCTACCCCTTCACTTGCCGGAGAAGCATTTGGAAGAAGGTATATCAGCCATGTTTAATCCCAGGTGCCCGACTGGCTCTCAGCCATTCAAATCTCCACAGTTAGAACAGCCAAGCCATATCTATGCTAAATTCCTTATCTGAATTGCTAATCTTAGAATCTATTAGTATAATACAATGACTGTCATTTGATACCATTAAGTTTGTTACATTGCAATACACAATCAAAATCCCCTTCATTCATATTAGTAACTATCATAATAAATGTAAGGCAGGCAGCATTGTGTCTTGTTCCTAGTAAGCAGTAAATATAAGGAGAAATTTTCATTACATGGCTTGTCAGAAACTCCAAAAAAAATTATCATATACTCCATAGTAAGATAGTCTCCTAAGCATTCAGCTAACATTTTATAACCTCTGGGCATTCCCCTGTCATACTGCTGATCTGTTAGGGAATCTAATAATATGAAATGCTATTTTTTTAAAACTTATTAAATAGAACAGTACAGTACATCTCCTACCCCAGGTCGCTCTTTAGGTAGGGATGAGCTCAGACAGACTGGTTCCTTATGGTCTAAACTGCTAAGGATAGAGAATGATATGCTATGATAAATCTGTAAACGACTGAAGAGCAGCAATAGTTTTTGACAAACCCTTTCACAGCTGTAAAAAATGTGCAAAGTATATGATTTTAAATTATGCTAAGGTCCAACTTCTGTTGGAAGCTAAAATTTGGTTTCCTCTATTTATACCTAGGTTCACAGGAGTCCAGCTGAAACAAGCGATGTGTATTTATGCCACGTCAGCTTTTCTCCTTCTCCAAGGAGCCGCTCCATCATGCAACTTACTAGGATATTGATCAGCACTTCCAGACTCGCTGGGTACTACATCTCTTCTCAGGAAGATATTATCTAATTACCCAAGACAAGTTCTAAGAATGAAAACTTACTCAATCCTACTAAATCTCGATCTCCACATGGAAGATTGAAATAAAGGCTATTTCTTTATGGTTTGGTTACTGTCAAATTTGTAATTTGGGAAAGAACAAGGTGAAGATGTGCTGAACAAAGTATTTCCTCCCAGTTTTATTTACGTATGGCAAACACAGTGCCATACAATCATATAAACTAGAATAAAAAACCGAAAATTTCATGATAGATACAGTTTTAGACTTTTCTGAGCGGGATGTATCATTGGTTTTTAAATATGCCAAGAGCCTTTTGTTTTTTTAATTTTGATGGGGATGCTTAAATAGATTCATCAACTTAGATTTTAACAAACACAAAGTGCTATGATGAATTTTTGTGACTGGTATATTCCTGGATATCACCCTCCCTAAGCTAGAAAAAAAAATGCCATTCATTTATGACTTTGCCTTTAAAAGACCCATTAGAAGTATCCTGGAATACTACTCTGACTCATCACATCCTAAACCTGAAAAGGGGTAAGCAAACGTACTTGTGGCAGATGAACAATTTATTTAGTTTGGGGACTCAGTGAAAAATAAAAATCTGGGTCCCTGGTTCAAAATTAAAAATTTCATGATGATGTGAGAACAGCATTAAATAAAGCATGTGGTCCTTCTAAGCACAGAGCTTGTGCCACTGTCCAGGCAAGAAGCCAGCCCTGGTATGTAAAACATTTAAACACTGAGCAGTCACCAAATGAGCAAGGTGCAAAATGTGCTGGCATTTGAAAGTTCAAGGGTGAATCTGTGGGTACCTCAGTGGTTTTAAAACTAAACCCTTCTTGCCAAGAAAATCTTAACCCTCAAAAACATTACTAATGAAAATGAAGACTTAAGAATATACCAAATATTTCATGAAAAATGAGTTTCCATACCCATCTGTCCATCTAAACATCTTCCACACATGCAGCTTGGGATCAGGACAACACTAAAAATTACTCTTGCATTAGCAAAATTAAAACATCAAGCCTGAAAAAGGCACTAAACTGAACTACTTCCAATTTCAATATTGATTTTAAAAAAAATGCTCCAACAAAGTTAAAAAAAAATTAGGCAACATCTATTTGCTAAAATAATCAAGACTGCAATTAATAAGCCT
Organism: Galagoides demidoff; assembly: GCA_963574575.1. Taxonomy (NCBI): domain Eukaryota; kingdom Metazoa; phylum Chordata; class Mammalia; order Primates; family Galagidae; genus Galagoides; species Galagoides demidoff. The sequence goes on from CAUYQV010092209.1 coordinate 74,307, forward strand.
TGCAAATCTGATATTTTAAAGTAGAGATGTGAAAGAAAGTATTCCCATGGATGTTTAACTGTTACCTTTACAGGGTATCTACGTAACTTCTTCCATGACCTATTTAAATTTTGTCGTTTTTAGTTCTGCAAGAGAAATAAGCACTCCACCATCCACATTTCCACGGTAATTTCTGTCCTCCACAACAGACAGACAAAGCAAGTACCATGGCTTGAATGTATGCAGCGCCTTCTCACCACCTCCGCCATTTACTTCATTTGAAAATCTATCAAGTAACTCTCCATAATTTTAGAAGTATCTCTGCTTTACCTTAGAGCAAAGTTTCCCAACTTTAAAACTATGGACATTTTGAACCAGATAATTCTTTGCTATGGAAGGTTGCCCTGGGTTTTGTTCTAGGCCAGCGTTCCAGCCTTCTACCCACTAGATGGCAGTAGCATCTCCCTCCTGTTTGGAGTTGCAAGTGTCTGGGACAGCCACGGAACCCCTTAACAGGAGGACGGCCAAACCACCTCACCTCCATCTCCACGGAGACCCATTGCCTTAGGACTACTTTTACACACAAGAAAAGTGATAAAGCACAACAGTTCAGAGTTTGAGCTTGGACTCTGAGACACATTATTTTTAGTTCCACTTGCGTCACTTAAATGGTACATGGACCCGGGAAATTCAGACAGCCTCTTTAAAATTCAGTTTCCTCCTTTGTAAAACAGGGTTTGTTTACGTCAGAGGACCATAATCAAGACTGAGTGTATAAAGCTTGGAAAGTGCTTAGCTCAGTGCCTGGCACATATTAAATATTCAATAATTGTTATTTAAAAACAGAATTTGAAGTGCAACCTAATTCAAATCAATAAAATAAGAATAAAGAACTCAGGGAAGGAAGAAAAGAAGACCCATTTCCCAAACTAAAGACTTCTGTTTTCCTCTACTTGGATGTAGACTCCAGCCTAGACTATGACATATTATTTGCCTCCGAATTTCAAAGACTTGATTTAACAAGCTTCACACAGTTGCAAGCTGTATTAACACATGTTTTAGCCAAATCTTTTGAAGGGAGATCAGGGGTAGGATTACTGGCCGTTAGATTTTCTACTACTATACTCAAATTTCCCCAAATTTAAATATCTTTTGATGTCTTTTATTTGATCAGAAAAGAGTAAGTACCCACTGTGTGGTGGTAAAATGTTTAAAACGCAGATCCTGCCTTCTTAACAAATTACAGTCTTGAGATGAGGTGAGCATGTTTAAGTCTATCATTATAAACAAAGGGAGTGGTATGATAAAGGTATGACAGCATCATGGGAGCACACAAAAGAAAACTACTACTGTTGAAGAAAATTACTATTTAGTGATGCTTAGGTATTGAGCCCAGTGCTAAGTACTTAAAAGTATATTATCTCAATTAATTAATGCAGCCTGGGTAGCTGAGGAAGGCTGTATCAACAGAGCAGCAGTGAAGATGGTGTTGGCTATTGAAAGATGGTTCATGTGCATCAGACAGGAACAGAAGGGAGGAGAGCACGACAAGACACAGACATAACACTTATGCATAACCACTAAAACATGAGGCATGTTTAAATAAGTTTAATAAGTTTAGCATGCTGGAAGCACAGGCATATTTCTAAGTTGAGAAGATAGAAATGAAAATCAAGAGGTACATTGGCCAAGATCGTAAAAATGTCTCTTCCTGCAGGCTGAAGGGTTTATTTTTTACCCTATAGGCATGGGAAAGTAACAAATGGTTGTTTTAAGCTCCAGCATGACACAATAAAATCCATGCTCATGGACATGACTGTGGTGAGACAGTGTGAACCTGAATTGAAGAGCAAGAAGATTTTTTTTTTTTGAGACGGAGCCTCAAGCTGTCCCCCTGGGTAGAGTGCCATGCCATCACAGCTCATAGCAACCTCCAACTCCTGGGCTCAAGTGAGTCTCCTGCCTCCGTCTCCCAAGTAGCTGGGACCACAGGCGCCCGCCACAACGCCCGGCCATTTTTTGGTTGCAGCCATCGTTGTTTGGTGGGCCCGGTCTGGGGATTCGAACCCGCCACCTTAGGTGTACGTGGCTGGCGCCTTAGCCGATTGAGCCACAGGCGCCGCCAGCTTAGAGATTATTTATGTTAAATTTTTTTTTTTCTATTTAATTTACTGTATAGTTTCTGTCTCCTGATTGAACCCTTACTAGTACAGACTTGGTATCTGGAGTGGCTCCAGGAGATCTAAGAATTTGAGATTTTGTCATTGGCTGTGTTATGTCTTTGGGTCTGAGCACAGTGCTGAACAACTTTTGTCAGAGGAAAACAGGATGCTAACAATTCATGGCATAACAGTTCGTTAAGGTGTCACTTAATGTGATAGTTTCTGTGGTTGATGCTGATGTACTGCCAACTGATGCAAATACCTTGGAGTCCACGTGGCTGCTTCATTTGTTTATGGCAATAATGATAACTACAAGGACTGTAGTGTGGGGAAGAATCTTTTGAATGTAATTGAGGGCTTACAGAAAGAAAATGACAGCTCAGATTTGCAAACTCTGTTCAAGCTATTCCCATATTTACTCTTTTTTGATTGCACATTTTACTTCAAAAGAAATCATTTTGTATCCTCCAACTTGCAAATAGACTTGTAAATTAAAAGTCTTGTTGCTTGCTCGTTAAAAAATGTTTTTCTATATAAAAGTAATGCATACTTAGAAAATTTGAGCAGGTGGGACAGATTTTCCACTGGTCTTTTGTTTAGTATATGTATATAAAATGAAATAGACCTTAGTAAGTTTTCATTTTTTATTCTGAAACCTGCAGATAAACATAAAGAAAATAATAAAAACTATATAAAATCCCACCAGAGTTTACATGTATTAAAAAATTATCTTACTGTTCTCATAATATTCGTCTATTTTTAATAGTAAAATACAGTTGGTCTTCTAGGTCCATGGGTTCTACATCAATGGATTTAAGCAATATTCAAAATATTTGACAAAACAATGGATAGTTACATCTGTACTGATGTACTGAACATGTATTGGCTTTTTTCCTTGTCATTATTTCATATAACGACTATTGACAGAGCATTCACATAGAATTAGTTATTATAAGTAATCTAGGGGAAATTTAAAGTATGTGGGAAGATGTGCATAGGTTATATGCAAAGCTACACCATTTTATAAAAGGAACTTGAGCATCCATGGATTTTGGTGTCTGTGGTGGGTGGAGGGCTAGAACCAATTCCCCACAGATACTGAGGGAAGACTATGTCAAAAGTATATATAAAGTTTTAATATTATCTAACATTTTAATGTTGAAGTATTAAAAAATTTTTTAAAGCATTGTTAACAGGTAGCCACATTCAGAGGCTCTACAGAAGATGATATTAAGAGAGGCTGTGTCTGTATTATTTTAGAAATACTAAGCCTCTGATAGATGCTAGGCACTGTTTAGGTACTTGTGATCTATCTATGAAATTAAATATTCCTGCGTTTGAGATATATATAGTTTTGAGGCAAAGATAGAAACTAAACAATAAACATATTATGAAAATTATGATAAGAAAGTCATGAGTATTATGTTAAATAAAGGTAGATGATATTAAGAGGGGTGAGATGTGGTAGGTGCATAGGCAGAGAGCAAAGGGGGAGTGGTGTATAGAAAAGAAGGTGAAGAACAGAGTGATGGGATAATGTTTTAAAGAAAATAGTTGTTATAATCAGTAGGCATGGTGTAACTTTATCTGGTGCCCCATCTCCTCCACCATTCACATAGGAGGTGAAATTTCATATTTAACACTCAAACAGTGTAAGGGTCATTTGTCATGACCATTCAGAAAGTGTGCATAAATTAAAGAAAGAGGGATTGGGATAGGGTGATAGGTAAGGGAATTGGTTCATTTATTCAGTCAGCTTCTAGCTCTTACACATAAAACGGCATCCCTTAAGACAGGGAAGCAGGGATGATAATGCAAGTTACTTTTCCCCTGTGTTATTTTATTTTACAAGGTGATTTTTGAGGAACAGAAGGAAAATCATTGATGTCAAATGCTTAACACAGTGTGTGGCATACAATTAAGTTTTTTATCAATGTTGGTTATAGTGATGGTGAATGACATTTGTGTGACGCATCATCAAAATAAAAAATTGTGGTTCAGGTTTATTGATATTTTCTAGTACACTGCACATGATATTTTTTATAACCAAGAAAAGTGGAATTTCTACCATCGTTTTATAAATGGTGCTCAAGATTGTGGTATTGATGAAAGCGGTTTCATTGTCAATTGTCTTTCTTGTTCACATTGTAGCTTATTGCTAGGGTTGGCAACCTGCGGTACTGGTGACACAACGGTGGTACTCGAGAGAATTATGAAGTGTGTTTTTGTGTGAGCACTCCTAGTTCTCTCTTTTTCTTTCTATTTCTTCTCTAGTTTGACTCTACCTGCTGCCTTTAACTTGCAAGAAGTTTATGAAGAATGACTTGTGAAGCCACTTGCCAATCTTTGGGTTGAAAACCAAATTTGACTTAATCGTAAGGATTCGCTAGGGAACAATTTTAAAAAGTCAAATTATAGGTTTTCTTTGTGAAATTTCCATAGAAGGGACCTGGGAACATTTATTTTTATCATAGGCTGTGAGTGATTTGTGATATACTGCACTAAAGTGTATTTTCCAAATTTCTTGGTGATAAGAATTACCGGGAGCACATGTCAATAACATGAATAATATAGGTTACTACATCCTGTCTCATATTCACTGAATGAGAAGTTATAATTTTAGGATTTATTAGAAGCCTGGTTTTTAATATTTCCTTATTTGTTGACTCACTTTGTGTATGTGATATTATTTGCCATCTTTTCAAAATATTTAAATGTAGTTAGAAAAACAAAACAATAAAACCTTGTTTTTAATGTTAGATACTTTGTTCTTATTTTTTTCTTCTTAAGAATGTTAACAAATATAGATATGGAAGAATGCATGAAACCTTTGAGTATAGTTTGAAGAACAGTTATAAAGCAAACTCCTGTCTTACTACAGCCCAGGTCAAGAGGTAGCATATTGCTAGCATCCTAGGGGACCCATTTCCCTCATCACACTCCAGTTGTTACTTGATTTCTGTGAAGATTACTACTTCTCTTTTCTTTATGTTTTTAACATAATAAATGTGAATTTTTATATAGTATCATTTGTTTTGAATTTTAAAGAGCTTCATGTGATTTGGATCATAGTATTTGCATTCTGTGTGGCTTGTGTCTTTTCCTAAGCTTTATTTTGTGAGATATACCCATGTTGGTCATGCAGATGTTATTCATTTCAGTCACTTGCAGTGGTGTCCAACCGCAGTCTGTGGCTGGCTGTGAGTGCTTACCTGTGGTGACCAATATCATAAAAATTATGCATGGACCTTTTATTTTTGCTTATCAGTGTTTTATGTATTTAACTTGTGGCCCAGGACAACTCTTTGATAAGCATAGCTAGATATGGCTGTGGTTGGATACCCTTGCAAGAATTCCAGTATAATGGCTCGGTGCCTGTAGCTCAGCGGCCAGGGCACCAACCATATACACGGGAGTTGGCAGGTTCAAACCTAGCCCGGGCCTGCCAAACAACAATGACAACTACAATAACAACAACAACAACAACAAAAAATAGCCAGGCGTTCTGGCAGGCGCCTGTAGTCCTAGCTACTTGGGAGGCTGAGGCAAGAGAATTGCTTACGCCGAAGAGTTTGAGGTTGCTGTGAGCTGTGACACCGTGGCACTCTATGGAGGGCGACATAATGAGATGGTGTCTCTCAAAAAAAAAAAAGCCATTATAAGCATATTCAACAATTTATTTCCACTTGTTAAAGAAAAATTATTCAATGACACTTGTTAAAGCATAGTAAGGAAGACAACATAGGACCATCTTGATAGGTACAGTGCTATTTCAATAGTATGGGGAGAGAGAGAGGACTCAATTTCGAATACAGCATGCAAAGTGGGAATTTATAGCCAAGGAGCAGTGTGGGGAGTCAATGGATAGAAAATTACTAAAAGGAAACATCAAGGGTGAGGGGGATTCTGGCTAAACTGACCTAACTGGATTCTTGCTAAAGATAGGCCAGGTTGATCAGGCATCACCCAAGGGATGGTAGAAGATAAAGAACCTGATCAGATAGAGAGAGTGATCAGATACTGAGGATGTAGATTTTTGCTAAACTCTCCTAGCAGAGTTCTTTGCCAAAACTGGAGTTTATAAGAAACTGCACAGATGGGCCTCGCAGAAGATTGAGAAGCCGACTAAAGTTTGGCCATACTGTGATGAATAATGATGAATAATGTTTAATATCAAAACAGACAACTATTGACTGGATGTGGTGGCTTATGCCTGAAATCCTAGCACTCTGGGAGGCCCAGGCAGGAGAATCCCTTGAGCTCAGAAATTTGAAATGACCCTGAGCAGGAGTGAGACTCTGTCTCTACCAAAAATACAAAAAATTAGCCAGGCATTGTTGTGGGTGCCTATAATCAACTCCTCAAGAGGCTGAGGCAGGAGGATCACTTGAACCCAGGAGTTTGAGGTCGCTTGAGCTGGGCTGACAACCAGGATACTTTAGCTGGGATAAACAGAGTGAGACTATCTCCAGGAAGAAGAAAAAGAAGAAAAGAAAGGGAATAAAAGACAACTATTAATTATGTCTGCATAAGGTCAGGGGTACATTATGGGGAAGAATAGACCACAGACGCCCGCCACAATGCCCAGCTATTTTTTTGGTTGCAGCCGTCATTGTTGTTTTGGCGGGCCCAGGCTGGGTTTGAACCCACCACCTTGGGTGTATGTGGCTGGCGCCTTAGCCACTTGAGCCACAGGCGCCAAGCCAGAGTTCTGTCATTTAACAATAGAAATATCTATGGTGCCTGCAGCTCATTGGTTAGGGTGCCGCCCATATACACTGATGCTGGTGGTTTGAAACCAGCCTGGGCCAGCTAATGAACAATCACAACTATAACAAAAGATAGCTGGGCGTTGTGGCAGGTGCCCTTAGTCCCAGCTATTTGGAAGGCTGAGGCAAGAGAATCGCTTAAACCCAAGAGTCTGAGTTTGCTGTGATCTGTGACACCATAGCACTCTACCCAGGGCGATAGCTTGAGACTCTGTCTCAACAAAACAAAACAAATAAAATAAAAAGTACATTTATGGCTCAGCGCCTGTAGCTTAGTGAGTAGGGTGCCGGCCACATACACCTGGGCCTGCTAAACAACAATAACAACTGCAACCAAAAAATAGCCAGGTGTTGTGGTAGGTTCCTGTATCCCAGTTACTTGGGAGGCTGAGGCAAGAAAATTGCTTAAGCCCAAGAGTTAGAGGTTTCTGTGAGCTGTGATGCCACAGCACTCCACCAAGGGTGACTTAGTGAAACTCTTTCTCAAAAAGAAAAAAAAAAAACAGAAATAGCTTTGATTCTACTATGGTTAATATTTTGAAGGAAATAATTATTGTTTTCATGGGCAAAAAAAGGCATTGTGAATATATACTAACATTGACAACAATTGGTCTGAAGGCCTTGAGGTTAGAAGGAATATAGGTTTTATAGGAATATAGGTTTTACAGAAACCTATATTTTAATCTTTTAAAATAAAAAATTTGTTCAATTTATTGAAAAAAATCAAATTATAAAACAACTGGTGCATAGCTGAAAAAACTTTTGATTTAGCTGATAATAGTAAAAAATATAGGACGAAGTTTGCTTTTAGTTTAGGTGGCTTCATATTACAGAAATTGTATAAATTTGTTTCTTTGACAAAAAAATTGGATATTTTTGTTTCCTTAGAAAAAAGTATAGTCTGCTTATTTTTGTTTGGTTTTACCTATGACAACTTCTGAGTCATTTTGTCTGTACTACTAGATGTTAGTAGTTCTAGTTATCAGATTCCTGGAAATCATGGTGCTTTTTAAGGAACATAATGAAGTTATTGATATATTCAGGTGTTGTATGAACTGGGAAAACTTTTTTTTTTTTTTGAGACAGAGTCTCACTATGTTGCTCTTGGAAGAGTGACCTGGCGTCACAGCTCACAGCAACCTCAAACTCTTGGGCGTAAGCAATTTTCTTGCCTCAGCCTCCCAAGTAGCTGGGACTACAGGTACAGAGAAAACTATTTTAGATGAAATTTTTTAGTACCATATATATTTAATACCAGGATGTCCATAAAATTTGTGTGCAATTGCACACAAACTTTATGGACGTCCTATATGTGACCATGATAACATTTATAGGGAAAATAACCTTTAAAATGAAATATGACTATTATAAGTTAGTTAAATATGCCTTTATTTTTTTTTCTTGGTGCTTGGTACAACATACATTCTTTTGATCCTTATCATAGTATACAATACATTTACTGAGAGAAAAATTGATATTTCTATTTACTTTTCTTGCAATTTAGGAAAAGATCACAATCATTTTATCAATGGGGTGTTTTTACCAATATCAGCGATGCTACTAATACTCAGTAATTTAGCTTGAGAACCAATGGAATATGAACTTACTTGAAGGATTTCCTATGGAGATGGATGGTTATTGCATGAATGTTATTTGTACCCGACACAGTTGACATCAGACTGTTAAGTCATCTTTAGAATTATTTGGAAAGGAATTTCCTGAAAGTAATGTTGGTCTTAGATCCTAACTTACAAAGTACCATTACCATTCTTAGATGAAGTTTTTTTTGTTTTTATTTTTTTGAGACAGAGTATCACTATGTCACCCTCAGTAGAGTGCAGTGGCATCACAGCTGACAGCAACCTCTAACTCTTGGGCTTAAGCGATTTTCTTGCCTCTACCTTCCAAGTAGCTGGGACTGTAGGCACCCACCATAACACCTGGCTATTTTTGTTATTGTTGCACTTGTCGTTTAGCAGGCCTGGGTGAGGTTCCAACCCACCTGCCTCAGTGTATGTGGCTGACACCCTAACTGCTGAGCTACGGGTGCCAAGCCTTAAATGTAATTTTGTGTTGAAGAGTTGTATAGTATTGTCACAGATGTAAATGTGAAGTTAGGATTTACTGTATAATGCTTGGGAAATTTTTAAACTTTGCAATTATTAGACTACCATTAGATAAGTAACTGTCATTATGTTCTAAAGCCATATAGATAATCACATGTACCAGCCAGGGTGTTCAGGTTCTCAGAATGGGGCCCAGAGAAAATCAATACAACCAAGAGTTGGTTCTTTGAGAAAGTAAAAAAAAAAAAAAAAAAAAATTGACAAATCTTTAGCTAGATTGATTAAGGAAAAAAGAGAAGACTAAAGTAACTAAAGTCAGAAATAGAAGAGGACAAATAACTGCCAATTTTAGAGAAATGAAAAGGATTATCAAAGAGTACTATGAATAATTGTATGCCATAAAATTGGATGACATAGAAGGGATGGACAAATTAATAGAAATGAATGATGTATGTAACCTGAGTCATGAAAAAATAGAAAAGATGAACAGATGATTTAACTAGCAAGAAGATTGAAGCAGTGATCAAAAACATTCCAAGAAAGAAAAGCCCAGGAGCAGATAGCTTCACTGGAGCTTTCTACAGAACATGTAAAGAAGAGTCAGTACCAGTTCTCAAACTCTTCCCCAAAAAACTGAAAAAGAGAGCACTTTAAAACTCATTCTGAGGTGCCAAAATTACCAATACCAAAGTCTGACAAAGACAGAAGAAAACTAGACCAATATCCTTTATGACCATTGATGTAAAAATCCTCAACAAAGTCTAGTAAAATGGGCTCAGTGACTCAACAACACATTGAGAGGATTATACACCGTGGCCAAGTGGGAGTTATTTCCAGAATGCAAGGATGGTTCAACACCCCCAAAGTAATCAATGTAATATACCACATGAGAGAATGAAGGGGAAAACACACATGATCATTTCAAGTAATGAAGAAAAAGCATTTGATAAAATTCAATACCCTTTCATGATAAAAACACCCAGTAAACTGAAAATAGAAGGAAACTTTCTCAGCATAAGAATCATATGTGAAAAAATGTGCAGCTAACATCATAATTGGTGATAAAAGACTGACAGATTTTCTTCTAAGATAGGAACAAGACAAGGATTGTTATGCCACTTATATTCATCATATTATTAGAAGTACTTACCAGAGCAGTTAGTCTAGAAAAAGACATAAAAGGCATCCAAACTGGAAAGGAAGAAACAAAATGATCTTTGTTAGGCTTGGCGCCTGATAATGAAATTCCAAAAATGGAATTAAGAAAACAATTCCATTTACATTCAATTGAAGAGGCAAGAGACTTGTGCATAGAAAACTATAAAATGTTGCTAAAAGAAATTTTAAAGTTCTAAATAAATGGATAATCTACAGATTTCTTTTTAAGAATTAGCAAATTTTGAGAAAATGGTATTTATTTATTTTTATTATTATTTTTATATATATTTTTAATCCTCCGTCCTCCCACATCACCCCTCCCTGCTCCTCTCTCTCCTCTTCTACTTTCTGGACTATAGGTATGTTTTGCCATTCATATGAGTGTGTAGGTGATTATATATTGATTTCATAGTAGTATTGAGTACATTGGATACTTTTTTTTTTGAGACAAAATCTCACTTTGTTGCCCTCTGTAGAGTGTTGTGGTGTCAGACCTCACAGCAACCTCAAATTCTTAAGCTCAAGTGATCTTCTTGCCTCAGCCTCCCAAGTAGCTGGAACTACAGGCGCCTACCACAATGCTTTGCCATTTTTAGAGACAGGGTCTTGCTCTGGCTCAACCTGGTCTCAAACTCCTGAGCTCAAGCAGTCCACCCACCTGGGCCTCCCAAGAGTGCTAGCATTACAGGTGTGAGCCACAACACCCAGTCTTCCCATCCTGCCTTCTTTTTTTTTTGGAGACAGAGTCTCACTATGTTACCCTCAGTAGAGTGCTGTAACATTACAGCTCACAGTAACCTCAAACTCTTGGGCTCAAACAATTCTCTTGCCTCAGCCTCTCAAGTAGCTGGGACTACAGGCGCCCATCACAATGCCCGGCTATTTTTTGTTGCAGTTGTCATTGTTGTTTAGGTGGCCTGGGCCAGGTTCAAACCCACCAAATTCAGTGTATGTAGCTGGCACCATAACCACTGTGCTACAGGTGCCAAGTTTTCCCATCCTGCTTTTAAAGGATCATCACATCACAGACTCCCAACTCAGTGTCATTCTGTCTGCCTTGAGCCACTGCCACCAGCTCATGAACTTCAACTTCTGTGGGAACCAAATCTCTAAGTCTATCCTAGAGACCCTGCTGTGCCGCCACACAGTTAGGCTGAGCAAGTTAAGCCTAGAGACCTATCTTGCCCCTGGGGAGTTTTATGGTTATGATTTTAAAGATATCTACGGGGAGAGATTTCTCCAGCTCCAGGCTGGAAATGCTGAGAGACTTAAGGAAGCCCAAAAGGATCATGTTCATTCCATCCCCTGATTTCTCTGCGGCAAAAAAGCATCCTATGACCTGGAGCCCTGTTCATGTCACTGTTGGGAGCTTGAAAGTTATATGAGGGAATTACCCATATGGGGACAGTTGTAAAGGAAAAGTCATAAATAGAGGAAATGTCAATGTAGAAAGAAAGAGAGAGAGAGGAAGGAAGAAAAGAAGGAAGGAATGAAAGAAGGAAAGAGGGAGGGAGGGAAGAAAGGAAGGAAGGAAGGAGGAAGGGAAGAAGGGAGGGAGGGAAATCAGCATTCTTGGGAGGCCAAGGCAGGATTACTTGAGCTGAAGAGTTCAAGAATAGCCTAAGGTGGCTGGGCGCAGTGGCTCACACCTGTAATCCTAGCACTTTGAGAGGCAGAGGTGGTTGGATAGCTTTAGCTCATGGGTTCTAGACCAGCCTGAGCAAAGAGTGAGACCCCTGTCTCTACTAAAAATAGGAAAAAAAACTGAGGGAAGATAATCACTTGAGGCCAAGAGTTGGAGGCTGCTGTGAGCTATGATGCCACAGCACTCTACCCAGGGCAACAGCTTGAGACTCTGTCTCAAAGAAAAAGAATAGCTTAAAGACCAGTGAGACCCCATCTTTACTAAAATATAGGGGGTAAAAAATTATCCAGGCCTTATCATGGGTGTCTGTATTCCCAGCTACTCCAAAGCCTGAGGCAAGAGAATTGTTTGAGTCCAGGAGTTTGAGGTTTCTGTGGGCTAGATTGACACCAAGACACTTTAACCTGGGGCAGCACAGTGAGGCTCTGTCAAGAAAGAAAAGAAAAGAAAAGAAAAGAAAGGAAGGAAGGAAGGAAGGAAGGAAGGAAGGAAGGAAGGGAAAGAAAGAAAGAAAGAAAGAAAGAAAGAAAAAAAGAAAAAAGAAAAGAAAAGAAAAGAAAAGAAAAGAAAAGAAAAGAAAAGAAGAAAAGAAAAGAAAAGCAGATTGGATAATGGTGAGGGGGAGACAGCCAGAATTCTAGCTGCTGCAAAGTATTTCTGATATTCTGCAGGTTTAAATGAAAGAGGACTCAGAGACCATTTCTTGTCCTGCCAGCTGCTTATAAGCTGTGTGAGTTTAAACATGCTACTTAACCTCTCTGAACCTGTTTCCATATCTGTAAAATGTTAATGATACCTGCCCTACCTACCTCACAAAGTTGTTGTGTGAATGAAATTAACATTAAAGAGCTTTGAAAACTATAAAATGTTATACAACTGTAAAGTGTGGGACATATATGGTCACATGATTTTCAACAAAGGCACAAAAGGAATTCAATAGAGAAAAGAGTTTAGTCAATAAATGGTGATGGTGCAACTGGATATCTACATAGAAAAATATTAACATTGACTCCCTACCTCACACCATAGAAACTGTAAGATGTGGATTCTTTTACACATACATGCTATAACTTCAATAAATAAAATAAATCACTCATCATTAAATAGTGTTAATGTTGTCATTCAATTTTGCTAAGCTAAGCCAACCATGAGTCATTGGCTCCATAGATCTCTGCAATTACTACCATTCTCTATTATAAACAGTGTCACTCAAGTGATGCTTTACATTGCTGCCAAGGATTTTAAACATAGATTTCTTTTTTTTTTTTTTATCTGTCTTGTAGGGCTAACCAAGTAAAGAATAGGAGATCAAAGAGTCCGCTATTTTTTTTTTTTAGACATAGTCTCACTATGTCACCCTTGGCAAAGTACTGTGGCATCACAGCTCACAGCAACCTCAAACTCATGGGCTTAAGTGATTCTCTTGCCTTAGCCTCCCAAGTAGCTGGGCTGCAGACACCCGCCACAACACTCAGCTATTTTTTGTTGTTGTTGTTGCAGTTGTCATTGTTGTTTAGCTGGCCCAGGCTGGGTTCAAACCTGCCACCCTCAGTGCATGTGGCCAGCACTGTAACCACTGTGCTACAGGCACCAAGCTGCTAGCTACTTTTTTTTAAGAGACAGGGTCTCACTATGTTGCCCAGGCTGGAGTGCAGTGGCTATTCACAAGTGCAGTCCCACTACTTATCAGCACCAGAGTTTTAATCTGCTCCATTTCTGACCTGGGCCAGTTTGCCCCTCCTTAGGCAACCTGGTGGCCCCCACTTCCGGGAAGTCACCATATTGATGCCTAAACTGAGTGCAGACACCTGATTGGCATAGCGCACTACAGCCCAGAACTCCTGGACCCAAGCAATCCTCCTGTCTCAGCCTCCTGATTAGCTGGGACTACAGGCACACACCACCGCATCCGGCCCACTAGCTATTTTTTATTTTTATTTATTTATTTATTTATTTTTGAGAGAGAGTCTCAAGTTATCACCCTGGGTAGAGTGCCATGGTGTCACAGTTCACAGCAAACTCCTGGGCTTACGTGATTTTCTTGCCTCAGCCTCCCAAGTAGCTGCGACTGTAGGCACCCACCACAATGCCCAGCTATTTTTTGGTTGTAGCTGTCATCATTGTTTGGAGGGCCTGAGCTGGATTCGAACCGGCCAGATCCAGTGTATGTGGCTGGCACCCTAGCTGCTTGAGCTACAGGCACCAGCCTATATTTTATTTTTAATTAAGGAGATAAAGTTAGCTCTGTACCTTAGCTAAGCTGGAGAAAGAGAAATTTTCTTACCTATGGAACCATTAAAGTAAGTTTACTTAACTGTAGGTTAAAATCCCACTTAGAGGTCCACTCATACTTTGAGGTGGCTGGCAACTTTCAGCTCCTGTCAGAGATGTAGCACTTTATCAGCAACAAAAGTAGAAAGCCCTTTCCTATCCTAATACTTCTCCAAGAAGGCAGCCAGGTGTCTAGGTAGGCTTTTAAAGGCTGTCCACCCTAGAGAGTTACAGAAATCTCCCCCATGTCAGGAACTGATGAGATGAGAGTGGACTATCTGAGTCATGGTTTTTGCCATTCTCCTCATATCACGGATTCACTGCAGGGTAGGTTTCCTCTCTCAAAGAGGGCAAAGAAGGAGCAGAGACAAAAAAAAAAAAAGGCAGGAAAACCCAACAAGCAACTTGTTGGAATATTTCAGTGCCAGCGAATTTCTAATTAATGGAAAATATGAAACTCTTGAATTATGTGAGGGTTTCACCCCTATGTTTTCACATCCTTACTTAGCACAGGCAATTGATAGTCAACCTTATAACATTTTGTCTTTATTTTCTGTATCACTTTCTTGGTGCTGCCATTAACAAAGTATCACAAACAGCAGAAATTTATGGTCTCACAATTCTGGAAGGTGGAAGTCAAAAGTCAAAGTGTCCCCTCTGAGACCTGTAGGGGGATCCTTCCTTGCCTCTCACTAGCTTCTAGAGGTTTACTGGCAAGCGTTGGGGTTCCTTGGCTTAACAGCTGCAGAACTCCAATCTTTGCCCCCATGATCACATGGCATTCTCTCTGCATATCTCTGTCTTCACATGGCTGTCTTCATGGACTAGAGGCCCACACTACTCCAGTATGACCTCATCTTCCTTGTCTTAACCAATTACATCTGCAACAACCCTATTTCCAAATAAAGTCACATTCTGAGGTACTGGGAGTTAGTATTTCCAACATACCTTTTTATTTTTTGGTAGGGGAGGGAGGGACACAATTCAACCCCAAACACTATCAAAGACCACCAACTTTGCCAGAAATTGCACACAGGATCCAAAAATCTATTTCCCTGCCTGGAAGAAGAAACAAAAACTCAAAATATCATAAACTACTATAAGAAACTAAAACTTGGGTGGTCCCTGTGGCTCAGTGGGTGAGGGTGGCAGGTTCAAACCTGGTCCCAGCCAAACTGCAACAAAAAAATAGCCAGGTGTTGTGGTGGGTGCCTGTAGTCCCAGCTCCTCAGGAGACTGAGGCAAGAGAATCACCTAAGCCCAGGAGTTGGAGGTTGCTGTGAGCTGTGACACCAGTGCACTCTACCAAGGGCAATAAAGTAAGACTCTGTCTCAAAAAAAAAAAAAAAAAGAAAGAAAGAAAGAAACTAAAACTTCACAAATTTAGATTTTATAAGCTGGGCATGGTGGCATGCACCTGTAGTCCTAGCTACTCTGGAGGCTGAGGTGGGAGGATCCCTTGAGGCCAGGACTAGGAGGCTGCAGTGGGCTATGATTCAGCCACTGCACTCTAGCCTGGGCAACACAGCGATACCTTGTCTCTAAAAATAATAACAATAGTAAGTTTTTATAGAGCTAATTCAAAGGTAAATTGACCATTCCATGTAGGATGATGTCAAGGAGCATACTAAAACGAAGATTCAAAAGCTGACAAAATAACATCATAAAGGTAGTATATTAGTAAAACAGAAAATGAAAGCAATAGGTAGTATAGTCTAGTCACCATTTGTCTGGTCAAAAGTAGTTCCATACCAGCATAAACCATTTATTTCATTTAAGATGAGAATAACATTTGAGCATTTCCTAAAGCCAACCACAGAATCCAAACATTGTTTTATGTCCATAAAATCCAATTTAACCTAAAGTAATTTGTGTAGATTAGTTTGTACTCTATTTGGCTGCCATAACTAGAAAGGGACAGATGTTATGAAAGTAGAACTATTTAGGCTTCTCACTGCCATGAAAATTTAGTCTTAAGCCTATAAAATTTACCCCCAGATTAAATTCTGCATGGACCTTGCAACTGAGTAAAATCAAACCACATCTTAGATCAAACACTGTGTGCATAATTGAATTTTTTGTAAATCTAATCATAATTTAAGCCAAAAGTCAGCAAGCTTTTTAAAAAGAAGACCAGATAGGAAATGTTTTAGACTTTGCAGGCCATATGGTCCCTGTGGCAACTCTTCAGCTCTGCTGTTGCTGCACAAAAGCAGCCATAGACAATATGTAAACAAATGGGCAATGTGGCTGTGTTCCAATAAAACTTTATTTACAAAAACAGATAGCAGGCCAGATTTGATCCACAGGCTGTAGTTTACTGACCCCTAGTCCAAACATACTAGAAGACAGCTTGTTATATGTAAACTAAACTTGTAAGTTCTTTATTACATTAAAAAGTCCTTTCATAATGTACCTCCCATGTCCCCATCCTTACACACTTTGTTTCTTTTTTATAAATTGAACTTAGGATATAGGATTTGTCAAAAAAAAGCAAATCCATATAGAATGTCATTTTGACTGGAAGGAATCTCAAGCAGTGATTTTGCTTAGTTGTCTAACATGAAATAAACCTGTGTCTAAATTACCTCAGAATGATGAGAATTTGATGATCCACTAAGAGCTTTGAGAGGATTGATCCAAAATTTCCTGAATAGTCCATATTCTCCTCAAAATAAAATTATTTTTTAAAAATACCTAACCCCGGTCTTCTTGACTTCTCTTCTATAAAGAGAATGAACACCCACCTTGTCACTTCCTTCAGTACTAACCACCTCTAAATGATAATTCATTCGTGTCATCTGGAATCATTAAGAATCACTTGACTATAGGTTGGCAGTAAGGCAAACTCCTCTCTGCTATGGTTCTGAAGACTTTCTCTTTCCAGTTCTCTACAACCCTTTCTTCTAAGCACAGATACCACGTGGCAGACCCTGAATATTGATTATTTGCAGTCTCCCAACTGCCTTGCTAAGTGAGCACTACTATTTATTTCTCTTACACAGATGAAGAAATTGAGTGTTGGCTCAGCACCTGTGGCTCAAGTGGCTAAGGCACCAGCCATATACACCTAAGGTGGAGGGTTCGAATCCAGCCCGGACTCGCCAAACAACAATGATGGCTGCAACCAAAAAATAGCCAGGCATTGTGGTGGGCTCCTGTGGTCCCAGCTACTTGGGAGGCGGAGGCAGGAGACTTGCTTGAGCCCAGGAGTTGGAGGTTGCTGTGAGCTGTGAAGCCATGGCACTCTACCCAGGGGGACAACTTGAGGCTCTGTCTCAAAAAAAAAAAAAAGAAAGAAATTGAGTGTTATAAAGGTTAAAGGTGACGTGCCCATAATTACAAAGCCATTAACTGGTAGAGAAAATAAGAATAATGCTTTTCAAACCACTTTACCTTTCAAAATTTCTAGCATTTTCCAGATTACCTTGAATACACAGTAAACAGTGGGATTTCGGGTCTCCCACTTATACTTTTTTAAAAATTAATAATCTATTTACAATAGGTTTTACACACTCAGGAATTGAACTGTGACTGACTTGATAAAAACACAAAGGTACTTATAGAAATTTGTCTTTAAGGAAATATGCTTAGGAAAAAAAATTACTGCCATTTTAAAGCTTCAGAGAAGGAGGTCTCTTTAAGATGAGAAATTCTTGGCTTCTTTAGATATCATGGAACCTCTGGGGTGCTGATAACATTCTCCTCTTATTTGAGCAGGTGGTTCCACAGGTGTATACTTATATAAAAATTCATTAAGTTGCATACGTAAGACTTGTGCCCTTTACTATATGTATGCTATACTTCAATTTTTAAAAAGGCATGGTACAGGACAGTGTGTACAGAAGGCCACCATTTGCATAAAAAAGAGCAAAGAATCTCAACATGCTTGGCTAAGCATATAATATGTGTGGAATGATGCACAAAAAATAGGCAACATTGGTTGTTTAGGGGCACTTAAGAAAAGATGTAGGGAGGATGAAGACTCATTTGCACTGTATACTCTCCTATATCTGATGAATTTTTACCGTATGAATGGTTTTATCTGGTTTTTTTTGGTCGGGGCTGGGCCTGAACCCGCTACCTCCAGCATATGGGGCCGGTGCCCTACTCCTTTGAGCCACAGGTGCCGCCCTGGTTTTATCTGTTTTAAAAACTAGTAAATTAAATGATTTCAAGGAAAAAGAAACACGAAACCACAAAGGTTCCCAACAACATATCTAAATCAATCTGGTGACTCACTCAGCATTTGTGATATTCTTTTATTTATTTATTTATTTATTTGAGACAGTCTCACTTTGTCACCCTTGGTAGAGCAGTGGCATCACAGCTCACAGCAACTTCAAACTCTTGGGCTTAAACAAGAATCTCTTGCCTCAGTCTCCCACGTAACTGGGACTAGAGGTGCCTGCCACAATGCCTGGCTTTTTTTTGTTGCAGTTGTCATTGTTGTTTAGCTGGCCTGGGCTGGGTTCAAACCCGCCAGCCTCCGTGTATGTGGCTGGGACCGTAACCACCGTACTACAGGCACTGTGTCAGCATTTGTGATATTCTGAGGGAGTGCAATGAGGAGGAAAAGACTTTCAAATACAATATTCCTTTTCTTTTAAGGCAGGGTCTTGCTTTTCTGCTGGGGCTGGAGTACAGTAATATCATCATAGCTTACTGCAACCTCCAGCTCCTGGGCTTAAGTGAGCACCCTGCCTTAGCCTCCTAAGGAACTAAGAGGTGCGTGCCTTCACACCTGGTTAATATTTTATTTTATTTTATTTTTGAGACAGAGCCTCAAGCTATTCCCCTGGGTAGAGTGCCATGGCATCACAGCTCATAGCAACCTCCATCTCCTGGGCTCAAGCGAGTCTCCTGCCTCCGCCTCCCAAGTAGCTGAGACCACAGGCACCCGCCACAACGCCCGGCCATTTTTTGGTTGCAGCCATCATTGTTGTTTGGCGGGCCCAGGCTGGGGATTCGAACCCGCCACCTTAAGTGTACGTGGCTGGCTCCTTAGCCGATTGAGCCACAGGCACCAAGCCAATATTTTATTTTTTGTAGAGAAAATATGTTGCCCAGATTAGTCTCAAACTCCAGGGCTCCAGAAGTCCTCCCACCTTGGCCTCCCAAAGCAGTGGGATTCTAAGCATGAATCATTGCACCTGGCCTCAAATACACTATTCTCTTTCCAGTATCAGGAGAAACGATGAGATTTGCACACCTCCTCTCCACTGCAGCTGTTATGACATTCAGATGATGGGGGGGGGAATGAAAGTGAGGTTGGTAGGTTCATGAAAGAGGAGCATCTAACTTATTCAGAGCCAAACATGCATTAACAATTACCATAAATGAATAATTGTCACTGGGTATGATTGTACACTTTGGCTTTTGTCTTTCAGCCCTTTGCTTTCCCTCTATTTTTATTCTTCTCAGGTATGTGCATGTTATAGAAAGCAGAGATGAGAAATTCAGAGCATACTGTTTAGATGACCTAAAATAAGATGCCATTAGAATTAAGGAAAGGAAAAAAAAGAATTAAGGAAAGGTATGTGAAAACTAGAAAAATGCTGTAAATGAATGCACGTGTCTCTTGCAGACTTCAGCTCCTATATGATTTGTCTCTTTCCTTCCTAAATCCTGAGATGACTTGCTCATTCATTAGGTGGCGTTTTTTGTGTTATAGTTGTTATCTTGAAAACATTGGGTTGTCCCTTGTTATTTGCAGACCACTTCGCAAGAAAGTGCATGACTATTTTAGATCTAAATGAAAAAAATGAGGAAGGGAAGAAATTAAAAGTGATGAACACAAGATACCTCAGTAAAAGAATTTCATGGCTGGACATGGTGGCTCACGCCTGTAATCCTAGCACTTTGGGAGGCCAAGGTAGGAGGATCACTTGAGGCCAGTGGTTCAAGATCAGCCTAAGCAATATATGGAGCCCTCATCTCTACTAAAAATAGAAAAAATTAACCAGGCTTTGTGGTGGGTGCCTGTAGTCCCAGCTACTTAGAGGCTGAGGCAGGAGGATTACTTGAGCCCAAGAATTTGAGATAGTAGTAAACTATGATAATGCCACTGCACTCTTGCCTGGGTGACAGAGTAAAACCCTGTTTCAAAAAAAAAAAAGATAAAAACCAATTTTTAAAAAAACAGAATTTTATAAACAGAACAGGGTAGTTTAAAAAAAATTATTTTCTTCAAGCCTTTGTTTCCTCTTAGCTTTACTGAACTCTCTTCCAGTATATCAAAAGAACTTTATACTCCATCCTGTTTCTCAGTAACTCTAGAGATAAGTTTACCACTTCTCAAAACAGGGCTTCTCACCTTCAGCTATACTGACATTTGGGGTTAGATTGTTTTTCATTGGGGGGGAGGTGTCCTGTGCATCTTACAACATCTAGCAACATCCTTGGCCTCTACCCACCAGATGCCAGTAGCACACTTCAGTCAACCAAAAATGTCTCTAACATCACACCCTGGTGGGGAGCAAAATTGCCCCAGTTGAGAGCTACTGTCCTATAATGGACAGTATTTAGATATTTATTCTAGGAAATACACTAGCATCTCTTATTCCCAGAGAATAGGTATGTGTATGTAGTAATGCATATGCATATCCAGAGAGTCCATCCTTAAAACAGACTTTATAAACATTAAAGGGGGATTGTATTGATGTCTGTCATTTACTTTGAAATACGTCAGAAAAAGATGGATCCAGCAGTAAATAGATGGATAGACATGTGATAAAACAAGTCCAATGAAATATTAATTGTACACTCTAGGTGAGGGTATGTGAGTGTTCATTGTAACATTCTTTCAACTTTTCTGTACGTTTTAAAATGTTCATAATAGGCTTGGCACCTGTAGCTCAAGCGGCTAAGGTGCCAGCCACATACACCAGAGCTGGCGGGTTCAAATCCAGCCTGGGCCTGCCAAACAACAATGACAGCTACAACCAAAAAATAGCCGGGCATTGTGGCAGGCACCTGTAGTCCCAGCTATTTGGGAGGTTGAGGCAAGAGAATTGCTTAAGACCAGGAGTTGGGGGTTGCTGTGAGCTGTGATGCCACAGCAGCACTCTACCCAGGGTGACGGCTTGAGGCTCTGTATAAAAAAAAAAAAAGAAAAAGAAAAAAAAAGAAAGAAAGAAAAAAAAAGAAAATTTTTATAATAAAATTTTAGGAAAAAAGAATTCATGGATATTTAACTATCATAGCTAGAAAATCAGAGGTTCAATTCACTTAATTACCTTAGAGGAAAAAAAAAGACTTCTGTCAGTACTGACAGGGATATTCTTTTTCCTTCAAAATTATGCTATTAAATCTCAGTAATCTAAATACATGATAAAACTACCTAATAGTAAAATTCACTTGTACCCTTGTTAGACAGACCATATAGTATACAGCTATCATTTAATAATAATAGAAAAAAAAATTTTTTAAAAACCCAAACTTCCTAATAGTAGTGGCACAGTTCAAAATATTGAGCATTGGGTGGCACCTGTGGTTCAGTGGGTAAGGCGCCAGCCTCATATATCGAGGGTAGTGGGTTCAAACCCGACCCCAGCCAAACTGCAACCAAAAAAAAATAGCTGAGTATTGTGGCAGGTGCTTGTAGTACCAGCTCCTTGAGAGGCTGAGGCAAGAGAATTGCTTAAGCCCAGGAGTTGGAGGTTGCTGTGAGCTGTGATGCCATGGCACTCTACTGAGGGCAATAAAATGTAACTCTTTCTCTAAAAGAGCGAGAGAGAGAGACAGAGAGCATTAACTAGAATTAAAAGAGGACTCAAATTCAGTAATTGTCCTATTCAGTAGATGGAGAAACTAAGTTCTAGAGAGATTATGCCCTGTATGTTTAAAGAATTGCTTCACACAAAAATCTTTTTCAGAGTTTGAGTTTCAAAGAAAGTTGAAGATCATTCTAGTTGTTAGCAAGGATGCAGCACCACTGGAACTCACATGCATTGCTGACAGGAATGTAAGTTCTGTCATTATTCTTGATATTTTATTAATTAAAATCATCTTAAAAATTGTTTTCCCCCAGGAGCTTCACAACCTAATAACATCAGAGATGTTGAAATACCGAAGTTAAATTAGATACATCACCTTCTGTGAGACCCTTCTTGCTCTTAATTTTGGTGACCATTGCCTTAAAGCATTTCATTAGACTATAATTCAGCCAAAGTTTATTGAAACTACCATATGTGAGGAACTGTGTGTACAGTACCCACCCTAAGGAAATTGTAAATTGTGGAGATTTATGCCAAGATGAAATGGTTATCCTGGTGTCGTCCTTAGGCTTTTGGAATTACTCCATGGGCACAGGATAGGGTCTTTGAGTTTAGTATTTTGCCAATTTTTAAAGAGCAGTAACAGAATAAAAGATGCTCTAAAAAGTCATCAGAGAAATGCAAATTAAAACCACAGTGAGATACTACTATATCCCCACTAGAGTGTCTGAAATGTAAACATCTGATCATTCTAGTTATTGGCAAGGATGCAGCACCACTGGAACTCACATGCATTGCTGACAGGAATATAAAATGTCACAACTACTTTGTTGTTTTTTTTTTTGACACAAAGTCTCAAGCTGTCCCCCTGGGTAGAGTGTGGTGGCATCACAGCTCACAGCAACCTCCAACTCCTGAGCTCAAACAAGTCTCCTGCCTCAGCCTCCCAAGTAGCTGGGACCACAGGCGCCTGCCACAACGCCCAGCTATTTTTTGGTTGCAGCTGTCATTGTTGTTTGGCGGGTCCAGGCTGGATTCGAACCTGCCACCTTAGGTGTACGTGGCTGGTACCTTAGCCACTTGAGCCACAGGCGCTGAGCCAGCACAACTACTTTGAAAAAGAGTTTGGCAATTGCTTCTAGAATTAAAATAACCTACCATGCAACCCAGAAATTCCACACCTAGATATTTACCCAAGATAGATGATAATCAAGTCTAAACAAAGAATGGTATGTGAATGTTCATAGCAGCTTTAGCATAGCAGACAAAAATCAGAAATATTCCTTATCTATTAACAGGCAAATAAATAAACTGCAGATATATGCATTCAATGGCATACTTCTTAGCAATAAAAAGGAACAAACTACTAATACACACAAGATTGACTCATCTCGAAAACATTATACATAGTTTGAAAACCACCACTTTACTCCAATACTTACAAACTGTTCAACCCCAAATAGCTATTTGGTTTTCTTATGATGCAGCAGAAGTGACAGCCCATTTTACTATGAGCAGATGGTCTACGAAGTAACTCCATAAGTACTGCAACTGTAGAATCAGTTGTAGAACCATAAGGGAGTTTGAAGACCATCTACCATAACTTCCTAACCCCTTTTCCAAAAATCCCTAAACTTTACCAACTCTGCCTTTTTGTCTTATTAAACCCAGAAAGCCAAAGTCCAGAACTTTCCACAATTTAGGCTCTTGCAGTTCTTCAAGGTCTTCATCTGAAACACTGGTTTGCATTCATTTTCCAGCATGGTCCATATAGACAACAGAATGTTGGTAGGTTAATCTGGATTTTTTTGGTTTCCTTTTATTCCTACTCCTGCTGCTTCCCATCTCTAGCACCAGCCCTTCTTGGAGCTCCCCATTCCTCCTTCCCTGACGTTTCTTCTCTTTTTTCTAGCAGTTCGGTAGGACCCTCTCCACCATGGAAACACATGCTTAGGTGACTTGACTTCCTTTTTATGCCACTTCTTAGTCAATAAATGACCACCACTGACAGTGTTTTTGTTTATTTGATTGGTTGTTTTTGTTGTGTTGCTTTGTGTCTCTAGCTATAAAAATTCTGTTTCTACAATTTTATATATGTGCTTGCCGAAACAAGCCTTGTTTCTACAATTTTATACGCTTTGGTTCTTCTAAATCTTTTCAGACTCTCTAGAAAGTTTTCTGACTCATGTACCAATTTTTTAAAGCTTTACTGACTATTTCCATAATATTTTCACATAAAATATGTTCTCAAGCTCTCACAGGGGGTGGAAGATTACAAATTAAATTATTACCCCCAGGCAGCTAGACACTGACTTTATCAGCAAGCTGATCCCTATTCATTCATATTTGATCAATTTCTCTTAAAAAGAATCTATTACCAGAGAGAATTTATCTCAACTTCATCTAAATTCCCCATCAATTCTTGCTTTACAGAAATCAAAATTATCTCTACTCCCCTCAATGAACAGGTAAGAATTGTATTTCTTGGAATACTATAAACCAGAAATCCTCCAGTCTTTGTTAAAAATAAAGACATTTATTCAAAAGGCTAAATACTTAAAAGTTTCCAAGGTTGGCTGTAATACATTTGGCACTTTTTCTTTTCTTTTCTTTTTTTTTTTTTTAGAGACATAGTCTCACTTCCTCACCCTTGGTAGAGTGCTGTGGTATTACACAGCTCACAGCAACCTCCAACTCGTGGGCTTAGGTGATTCTCTTGCCTCAGCCTCCCAAGTAGCTGCATTTGGCACTTCTGAAACAGAAATTATGTCCCTTTCTTCAACTGAACAGTCAATGTGAGGCTTTCAACTTTAAAACTTATATAAATTTAACTTTAAAAAAATAGGTTATTGGCTTGGTAAGTATAGTTCAGTGAGTAGGGCGCCGTCCACATACACCGAAGCTGGCAGTTTTGAGCCCGACCTGTGCCTGCTAAACAACAATGACAACTTGGGTGGCACCAGTAGCTCAACAGGTAGGATGTGGGCCACATGCACCGAGACTGGTGGGTTCAAACCCAGCCCGGCCAAGCAACAATGACAATTGCAATAAAAAAAAATAGCTGGGCGTTGTGGTGGGCGCCTGTAGTCCTAGGTACTTGGGAAGCTGAGGCAAGAGAATTGCTTGAGCTCAAGAGTTTTAGGTTGCTGTTAGCTGTGATGCCACAGCTCTCTACCGAGGGCCACATAGTGAGACTCTGTCTCAGAAAAAAAAAAATAGGTTAAAGGATGGGCTCAGTGGCTCATGCCTGTAATCCTCGCACTCTGAGAGGCCAAGTTGGGTAGATTCCTTGAGCTCAGGAGTTTAAAACCAGACTGAGCAAAAGCAAGACCTGGCTCGGTGCCTGTGGCTCAAGTGGCTAAGGTGCCAGCCACATACACCTAAGGTGGAGGGTTCGAATCCAGCCCAGGCCCACCAAACAACAAGGAAGGCTGCAACCAAAAAATAGCCAGGCGTTGTGGCAGACACCTGTGGTCCCAACTACTTGGGAGGCAGAGGTAGGAGACTCGCTTGAGCCCAGGAGTTGGGAGGTTGCTGTGAGCTGTGATGCCACAGCACTCTACCCAGGGTTACAGCTTGAGGCTCTGTCTAAAAAAAAAAAAAAAAAAAAGAGCAAGACCCCATCTGTACTAAATACAAAAAAACTAGACAGGCATAGTAGCACATATCTGTACTCGCAGCTATTCGGGAGGCTGAGGCAGGAGGATGGATGGAGCCCAGGAGTTTGAGGTTGCAGTAAGATAGACTGATGCCACAGCACTCTAGCCTGGGCAACAGAATAAGACTCTGTCTGAAAAATAAATAAATAATAAAGTAAAATAAAAATAAATAAAACTTTTTAAAAAACAGATTATAGCCAGACATAGTGGCTCATGCCTGTAATAATAGCACTTTGAGAGTGAGGTGGGAGGATTACTTTAGGCCAGAAGTTCGAGACCAGACTAGGCAATAGGTAGACTCTGGCTCCACATTAAAAAAAAAAAAATTTAGTTGGGAATGGTGGCAGGCACCTGTAGTCCCAGCTACTTGGTAGGCTGAGTTAGGAGGATCACTTAAGCCCGGGAGCTGGAGATTGCTATGAGCTAGATTATGCCACTGCACTCTAACCCAGGTGACTGAGTGAAACCCTGTCCCAAAAAAGAAAGAAAGAAAAGAAAAGAAAAAATGTTGGTACATGTTCTCATGATTCAAAAATCAAAATAAAAGTGATTCCTATAAACCTCATTTCTTCCCCATGTCAAAGAGATAATCCACTTTTATTTATTTCCTATATATCTTTTCATTTTCCTAAGCAACTGAATCTGAGCCAATAGGAATATATTTCATATAGCCTTATCCTTTTCTTCTGGAAATGGTAGCATTCACTGCTCTTTACATTACTTTTCTCATTTAATAATAAAGCCTCATTGATTGTTTTATTTTAGTTCATAAAGCCTTTTCCAGTCTTTTTATAGCTAAATAATATGCCACTGTGTAAATATATCATAATGTATTTAACAAGTCACTAATTAATCTGGTTGTTTCCAAACTTTTTCTATTATAAACAATACTGTAATTATCTTATATATTTTTCAAGAAAATTTAATAGTGATTATTTTATCTCTGAGAAATAATATTATGGATAATGTGTTTTCATTACAGGTTTTCCCATTTCTGGCTAGGGGTGGTGGCTTACGGGAGGCCGAGGCAGGTAGATAGCTTGAGCTCAGAAGTTCTTGACCAGCCTGAGCCATGGTGAGACCCCTGTCTGAAAAACTAGCTGGGCATTGTGGTAGGACACCTATAGTCCCAGCTACTTAGGAGGCTGAGGCAAGAGGTTAGCTTGACTCCAAGAGTTTGAGGTTGCTGTGACCTATGAGGTGCTGGTACTTTACTGAGGGCGACAAAAGAGAGATTCCATCTCAAAAAAAAAAAAAAATCAGAAAGAAAGAAGGAATTAGTAAAAAAAAGCAAAATTAGCCAGGTGTGTAGCAGGCACTTGTAGTCCCAGCTACTCGAGAGGCTGAGGCAAGAGGATTGCTTGAGCCCAAGAATTTGAAGTTGCTATGAGCTATGATGAGGCCAAGGCACTCTAGCCAGGGTGACAGAGTGAGACTCTGTCTGAAAAATAAAGAAAGAAAGAAAGATAGAAAGAAAGCAACTAGAGAGGGGGGGAATGGGTGGAGGGAGGGGGATTGGAGGGACCATTTTTGAGGTTTATCTTACAGGGGTACAAGTGAATCTCTCTAAGAGTAGAATGAGAATGTTTTAAAACAATAACTGAGAAAATGACATGAAGGCTGTGTT
>CAUYQV010092211.1:0-57233 GCA_963574575.1 Galagoides demidoff
GCCTGTGGTCCCAGCTACTTGGGAGGTGGAGGCAGGAGACTCGCTTGAGCCCAGGAGTTGGAGGTTGCTATGAGCTGTGATGCCATGGCACTCTACCCAGGGGGATAGCTTGAGGCTCCGTCTCAAAAAAAATAAAAATAAAAAATATAAAATGAATAAGAGCATCCTAAGTGGCTTAACATTTGCTTCCTTAGAACAAATGGCCTTTTCTAAATCCATTAAAGATTGTTTCAAAACAGTTAAAATAGAATCAAAGCACACATATTCAAAGATGCTAAAGCTCTGAATAGTTGTATGATTTGTTTCCTCAACAGATGTGCATCCTTCAAGCCCTGAATTCACCAGATGCATATTAAATTAATCTGTACTTTCAGTTTTTATATAACATTGCACTCTAGTTTTATAAATGCATCACCACATGAAAGCAGAATTCCATTGTAGCTTTATGACGTTAAATATTAACAGATTCTCTCCACTGTGCCAAAAAAAAAAGAAAAATACATTAAGATTCATTTTAGGCTTGGCGCCTGTGGCTCAATCGGCTAAGGCGCCAGCCACGTACACCTAAGGTGACGGGTTTGAATCCCCAGCCTGGGCCCGCCAAACAACAATGATGGCTGCAACCAAAAAAAAATGGCCGGGCGTTGTGGTAGGCGCCTGTGGTCCCAGCTACTTGGGAGGCGGAGGCAGGAGACTCGCTTGAGCCCAGGAGTTGGAGGTTGCTATGAGCTGTGATACCATGGCACTCGACCCAGGGGGATAGCTTGAGGCTCCGTCTCAAAAAAAAAAAAAAAGATTCATTTTAATGCAGTCAAATGTGTGCTCACTAAATCAAGGCTATAATAACTTCAGCATTATTTAAATTGGCAAGTTTTAATCTTTTTTTTTTATTGAATGGTAACTATGTACATTAATGCACTTCTGGGGTAGTGTAGGGTTTTCACATGCAATCCGAAATACTTCCATCAAACTGATCAACACAGCCTTCATGTCATTTTCTCATTGTTTTAAAACATTCTGATTCTACTCTTAGAGAGTTTCACTTGTACCCCTGTAAGATAGACCTCAAAAATGGTCCCTCCAATCCCCCTCCCTCCACCTATTCCTCCCCCTTCACGTTCTAATCTTTCCACTTTGCTGTTACCTGTTGACCACCCAGTCAGACCTCATTCAGATCTCCATCCTGATTGCTATCTGCCTCGACTTGCAAAGTCCGGTCATATCCTGGGGCGTTTATGTGCTCCGCCCATCCAACACCCCAGTCTCAGATTCTTTTTCTCCCAGGGCCTCTTCTCCAACTCAGTGGCAGCTTTCCACAGCCTGGAACCAAAACTGTCCCAAGGTTATTATTCTCAGAACACCGCCCAGGAATTCCACCACCTCAGGTATTCTCATTCATCCACCCTTCCACTTCTTACTACTCGCTCACTTTTATCCAGCTCAAGTGCAATATTCTGTCATTTAAACTAGTCTCTTTCTGATGACCTAGCCCCCCATGCCTGTGTTCATTATACTGACCTGTAGAAACCCCAAAGCTCCCAACTAATCCAGCCACTCCCTTTCTCATGTTCTGTATCATCTCCACTGGGCATTACTTGAACAAAATGACCCTTCTGCACAGACTGAGACACGGACCTTGTGGAAATCATCCCTATCTGAGGGATGAACTTTTCCTGCAGATCCTTCTGCTGTTTCAAATGGTCCCACTGTCCTCAGACTTTCAAACCATGTATCTCTACCTTTTGTTAAGCTGCTGGATCTGGCTCCCGTTGAATGGAGAGTAGGAAGCCACAGAGGCGCCCCCTTACCTTTGGGCTGCAGGATTCACAGATACTCCTGCGTTTTAGTCGGAGTTTCCTTCCTTTGTCCTGCCATCTCTTCTCTGATGACAGCCCAGTGCCTTCACTCTCTTCTCTGTTCTATGTCTTGCTCCTTTCACAGAGCTCGCCCTTCTGTTAAATTCCTAATTTCAGAGCTATACATTTCCCAAATCTACTGCCTTATTCCAAACAGTTTCTAAATGTTCTCAATATTATACCACTTAGAAACAAACAAACAAAACAGCAAATAGATGGGGTAGGGCTGAGCTTGGGAAGCTAGTGTGATACAGTATTGCTGGGGCAGGGTTATGGGTGGGGGTGGAGGTGGGGGTGGGGTCAGCATTGAAAGGCTCCTGGGATAATCTCACCTTTCATGTTTAGCTGGCCTTCTCTTCCTGCGAGTAATAACCCACAGTTTTATTCACCTGGGCCAAATCCTGGTGGCCCTGCTTTACCCCTATTCTCTACTCCAGCTACTTTATAAAAGAGTTGTCCTCAAATCATCTGTTTTTAATATTACTCCTCCACCCATTATAATGTTGGTCCATCCCCACTTCCTCATGGTACCTGCTTTCACCACGGACCTTCACATTGTCTGTCCATTGTTCCATGGACAGCTTTCAGTCATTGCTTTACTTGACCTCATGGAAACATTTGTCATCACCAACCACTCCTCTTCCTTAAAACTCTGCTAGTTCCAGCATCTCTTATTATTCTTTCTCACTTTCTCTTATTGGCTTTAAGTAGCTATCAGTTCTAAGGATCTGCTAAACGGCCTGTAGAAGTTAAAATTCCCCGGGGCTCTATTTTTCACTTTCTGCATTCTTCCTGGTCTATCTCATTTAATTTCATGCTTTCACTGACTGAGCAAATACACCTCTGACCTCAGCGAAGTCCCAACCACTCATACACAACTTCTTATTAGATTTCTCCACCTAGGTGTTTTAACACCCCTTAAAATATTTTGGAAACATGTCCATGGCTCAAGACAGAGACTCACCACTCATTCTCATTTCTTCTTGGTCTACCCACTATCTTGTGGAGGGTTTCTCATCTACCTCTCAACTCTGTCCACTTCTGTCTCTTAAGGCTATAATCCTACTCCATCTATTTTTACTTCTTATCTAGACTATGGTATTAATCTCCTTTGTGGACCTTCCTGTAGTTTATCTTCATTTGCTCCTACATCCTTAGTGCCTAGAAAAGTTACTGGCACAACTAGATGTACAATATTTACTTAATGAATGAATCAAGTTATTCATTGTGTCTTTCCCAAGTCCAGTCTGATGTACAGCTAAAGTATTCTTTCAAAACTATAATACCCCTCCTGTTCTTTTTCTTTCTTAATTTTTATCATAACTGTATACATTTATGGAGTACAATGTGATGATTTGATATACAATGTGGAATGCTTAAGTCAAACTAATTAACATAACCATCACCTCACTTATTTTTGTGGTATGACATTTATAATATACTTTTAGTTGCTTTGAAATCTACCCTTGTGTTGTGTACATTAGGTGAGATCGCCAAATACCCTCCCTCTGCTTTCCTACCTCCTATTTATTCTTCATTTTCTATACCAGTTATGCCTCCTTCAGACAGGCCCAATCTGCTCTCCAGGTCACTTTTCCCATTATACTCTCTACTTCACATTAAATAGCACTTCTCACACCTTCATGTCGTGTGTGTGTGTGTGTGTGTGTGTGTGTGTGTATGTGTGTGTGTGTGAGAGAGAGAGAGAGAGAGAGAGAAGCAGACTTTTGCTTTGGATGCAAACACAAATTTAGAAGGGCATCAAAATGGGAGCTCTTATTCATAGCCATTTCCCTGGCACATGTAATAGAAATCATTGCTAAATGCAAGAATGAGTGAAGGAATTAAACATGTATCTATCAATGTGAGTAATTTACATCCTCCCACCTGATCCATACATGGACCGTACATTTCCTTTGTTTTTCCTCCCTCTCTATATTCAACTTCTGAATTCTCATTTTTTTCAATCTTCAGAGTATAAGGCAAGCTGAGATGGATGTAGGAATTAGAGATGTGACGTGTGTTTTCCTGTTTCATAACCAAGATTGTTTGGATTCCTTGTAAGCCCTCTGGCTGGATCTTCTGACCTTGGATATAATCGGCTCTGGAAGACCCTTCAGTCTGTTCATTGATTTCTGATGCAAATGTCTTCTCTCTTTTAAATGTTGGTGGAAACTTAAGGGTTAGTTTTTGAAAAGTATACTTGATAAGTGCATACATTTTGAATATGGTTTAGATTAAATCATTTCCTGAAGGTTTCATTTTTACTACCAGTTTTATGGCAATTGGCACATTTGTTGTTATATTAAACTATATAAAAGAAGTTCTGAAGGAATTGACTCCAAAAGCCATTTTAATATTTTTCTTATGAGGGGAAATTTTTGGCAACATTTAACAAATAAACATCTCTATTTAATCTGCATCTCCAATGTCACCTTTAGAGTATTTTAAACAACAAAAACCAGAAAAATATCTTGAATTGTTTTGGTTTCTTAGAAATTAGAAAGTGCAAGGCAGAGGAAAGGATTTGAAAGAGAATGATAAAGAAGGAAGGGAACAGATATGTATGAGTTTGCCACGTATTTCACCTGACACCCCAAATCCACTTGTAAAATATTATTGAACTTTACCAGTGGATGGGGTTTTAGAAACATTTTTTGGTGAGACTTTCTGTGAGGCTTTCCGGCTTCATGGTAAATGTAGAAAAGTTTGGAGGTAGGTGGCCAAGGTGAGGGGTCAATTATATGATGTAATTTTAGGGGAATCATCTATGAGATTTCTCCTAAAACAGCTCCATCGTAAACCTATCAGAGTGAAAGGAATTTTATAATTAAGCATTTGCTCCTCTAGGGTTAAGAAATTGTATACCCAGGAATCTCTGCAAATGTGGTTTTCTCCTGTAAGTTCTCAGATAGACACGCACAACCACAAGCACACTACTTACCAATTATGGACACTGACAAACCAAATACCATTCCTTAAGGGAAAGAAACACGGGGAGAGACATTTTGTTCTGAGACCAGCATACAATAGTTCTTTGGATGCAGCAAAACAAAGTTACCTGTATTAATAATAAATTATTGGATGGAAAACTGGTGGCACCCACCATCAGAGGATGAGGCAACCTATCAGGCCTGAAGGACAGACACTGGGGCAAGTCTGGAAGCTTAGACATGATGATTGCCTTCCTCTTCATTAGTATTTTCATCTGGAGAGTTGGAGACAAATATAGTGCTGGCTTGGTGAAGTTGTTGTGAAGATCAAATGAGTTAATACTCATGAAATGCATAGTACAGTGCCTGGCACGTACAAAAAGTAATTTCTAACTCAACAAATGTTATCCCTTAGCCTGAATGCAGAAAGCTTTCAGGAGTTGCCAGTGGAAAGACTCTAGTCAATGGAAAGTCAAAGGAGGCTTATGCCAGGGTCATAGTGATGGAGATGATGGGGAATAATTAGACTCAGGACTTACATAGCAGGTAGAATGCCAACTGTATTTGATAATGGATTAAATGTGAAATTCCAGAAGAAGAGAGAAAGGAAGAATGATGTAAGTCTTGGACCAGAGCAAATAAAATGTTGGAAGTTGCCACGTATTGAAATAAAGAAGATTGGGACAGATAGAGTCCATTTTTGAATATGCTAAATTTGATGTCTGTTAAACTTCTAAGAGCAGATATCAAGAAATCAGCTGTATATAGAAGTTGGTGTGCACTAGAAAGATCCAGGTTTGAGTGGCAAATATAAAACAGCAAATAAGAAAAAACATATGGATAAGGTAAAATAGTTAATTCCAAACTACTTATAAAGGTATAGCTGATAGTAATGCATTTCCTCTGGTGTTACTTTTTCTCTGTTTTCTTTGCATGTAGCCAAAGCTTCACCTGGTTGTGTCTCTTTGCCTGATGGGATAATCTAAACCTTTATTCTAGAGGTTTCCATGCCTTTGGTAGAACTGTGAGTAGTGCATTTGCTGGAGTCAGCATTAATATTTCCTAGTAGCTACAATAGATGATACTCAGAGGTAGCTCCTGGTTGGACAGGCCTTGGGCAAGTCTCCATTGAGAAAGTTGGCAAAATGGGGTCACATGAAAGTACTTTGAGGGAAAAAGTACCAAGAATAGGAAAAAGTAAAGAAAATGAGAAGGGATGTTCTAAGGACAGGTTTTGCCTGGTTCAGTGACTGTTACTCAGTCTTTGTCCAGGGAACTGACACAGTCCAGACACACACCCAACACCGTGCTCTGTCCCTGTGCTCAGTGGGTAGCCCCACTGAGTGGGTCTCAGGTAGACCTGTCTTATTCCTCCTCTGCTGCGGCACACAAGGTCAAAGCAGGTTGCATTTGGCTCTTCTGCTATTAATTTTCATTACCCAAAGAGTCATTAAATGAAACTCAGCCCAGGTTTTTTCTTTCAGTATTTATTACTACCACCTGACTAATTATTAAAAAGCAAGCAAGCATCAATTAGCTCCAGACACATACATGACACTTACACTGGGGAGACCCGACAGGGTTGAACAACACATCCCCTTGGAGTGTCTAATGATCTGGCAGGGACCACAGCTCTATGGATAAGCAATAAATGTGTCTAATTGACTTTGTGGGAAATGAGATTCTCATGTCAAAACATCTGGGTACAATTTTCTGGGCATTTAAACAAGTCTCTGGCTCTTGAGAGGCACAGAGTAGGCCCTGGGCTGAATCTTGATGGATTTAATCAACCCCCTTACTCTTTTTTCTTACTTTCTCACACCTTATCACATCATGCCCTTTCTTTAGCTCTAGGTCAGGTCCGTCTCTTGTGGTTTGAAGCTATGGGCTTTTTCCCTCACATCTCATCACCCAGTCCTCTGACACACTAAATTTCTGGCCCTTCCAACGTCAGGACACAAGAGTCATATTAGGCACTTTGCACATGTTCTTTGCCTCTTTTGTTCTTGTTGTTGTTGAAAATGTGTATTTACCCTTCAACTCCTGGCCCAAATATCACTGACTTGATGTGGACTTTACAGACGGCCTCCAAGCAGCTACCTGGTTTGCACTCTGTCTTTTCACTTCCAATCCCTTGTCAGATTTATGATGTGATTTCACTACTCATACTCTGTCTTTTTAACTGGCATGGGAGCTGCTTGAGTTCCAGGAATGTGTGGCCTTGTCATTGAAGTCTAAGCTTCCAGTTTGTGGACCATTTGGTGAAAGTTTTTAGCATTAATGAATTTTTACTTGGTCAACTAAAATATAATAATTAGGTTACAAAGTATGACTGAACTAAGGTTTTATTCAACAGTTGGTACTATTTTACTATAGCTAAGTACCCACTGATGATAAATATTTGTAGGTTTCATATTGTTCCCAGGCTTGGGAGGGAGTCTTGGATGTCAACTATGATGTACAATAGAGTACTAGTTCTCAGTGTGGTCAGAGGATCATAGGAATCACCTGGGGGCTTGACAGGAATGCAGATTCCTACCCCTACTTAG
This sequence comes from Galagoides demidoff, assembly GCA_963574575.1. NCBI lineage: Eukaryota > Metazoa > Chordata > Mammalia > Primates > Galagidae > Galagoides > Galagoides demidoff. The sequence continues at coordinate 7,339 of CAUYQV010092211.1, forward strand.
GACTATAGATCAGAGCTTTTGAATTGAGAGTCAGACATCTGGATGTTCAAAAAGTTCCCTCAGAAGTCTGGGCATGATGACTCATGCCTATAATCCTAGCACTCTGGGAGGCCAAGGTGGGTGGATCGCCTGGGCTCATGAGTTTGAGACCAGCCTGAGCTAGAACCAGAGTGAGCCCTCATCTCTAAAAAACTAGACAAGCAGTGTGGTAGTGGGTGCTGAAGTGTCAGCTACTTGGGAGTAGACTGAGGCAAGAGAATTGCTTGAGCCCAAGAGTTTGAGATTACTGTGAGCTGTGACCCCACAAAACTCTACTGAGGGCGACATAATGAGACTCTGTCTCAAAAAAAAAAAATGTTCCTTCAGTGAGTCTTATATAAATTTGAAGACATTATAGCAGAGAGAAGAAGGGAGGAGGGGATAAAGTGTGGCTTCATAAATACAACCAGGATGTATTTAAGATATAATAAAATAAAACCATTAGAAACCAGAAGACAATGAGAGATGAAAATGTGCTCCATCCTCTGACAGAGAGGAACATTCTTTTATGCTCAGACAGCCTCTTTTACCTGCACTCTTTTTTTGGTCCGGGCTGGGTTTGAACCCGCCAACTCCAGCATATGGGGCCTGTGCCCTACTCCTTTGAGCCACAGGCACAGCCCTCTTACCTGCACTCTTATTTTTCCTTCATTCCTAATCCTCTGCATATATCCTCAGGCCAGTGTGCTTAATGACATTTTCCATGAGTGCCCATAATAAAATAAAGTGGAGCTATACTTCTGGGATTCTGGGGCAATAGGCCAAAGCTGCCTTCCTCTGAAGTCTTTAGTTTTATTTTAAATATTCTTTTTGATTATGAATCCTACATATATTGTATGCACACACACACACACATATATACATATAATATATGCAACAAATAAACAATTACTTTAAAACATACATATGTTTTAAAATAAAAATAATGTTTTAAAGGACTTACTATAAAATCTAACCTTCAAGATATTTTGTACTTTTTTTTTGTCACAACTGTTTTCTCTTTTTGAGAGGATGTCATCTCAAAATATAAGTGAATAAGCATTCTAATATGAGGAAAATAGAACTATAAAACTAGAATAGCTATAATGGGTATAAAAAAGGAATGATCTACTGATTGCTTCAACTTCTCTTTGGAACCAGATAGGCCTAATTTAGGGACTATATAATCTTGAGTAAGTGATATTACCTATCAGAATTTATGGTCTTTTGTTCATAAAATGAAAATACAATACCAAATGTTCAGTAATTATCATAAGGAATAGAGATAATGAATGGAAAGCCAATGGTCCATAATAGGATATAAAAAACAGTAACTTCTGATCATCTTCTGGCCATGACAGAGTTAATGGTACTTGAATAGCCCACTCAATTTAAAAAGTCTAAAAACTGTCCTAAATGTATGAAACAAGGTAACAACAGACAGCCTAGGACCTTGGATCCTGACAATAAGGAAACAAGCAAGGGGAGCAATATAATAATCCCAGCTTACTGCCTGGAGGAAATTTCTGCACTAAGAGAGGGAAGCCAAGCAGAGAAAAATGGTCTTGCTGAGTTTAGAACACAGAGGTCTGAATTTGATGAACTAAGGTAACTATACTTTGTAACACATCATGCTAGTGAGGGGCAAGCTGTCCAGAAAACAGCTATGGACTCTACACAGGGGTACCCTCAAGTTCTTGAACAAGTATAAATATGCACATGTATAGGTAAAACTCCACAAGACAAGGCAAATAACAACTGCAGAAATGAAAAATTATCAAGGAGCTATAAGTGGATTAATTCCCAGAGTTGTCTATAAACCCATCCTAACAGTTTTATCAATGGCCTTGAAAGTAGTTGATGACCCACAAGTAAACAAATTGTAAACAGCCTTTAGAGAAAGACAACAAGATCTGCTCCCTCAGAGAAATGTTGACAGTGTCTACCATCCCATTACAAATTATTTGACAAGTGAAGAAATGGCAAATGTGATCAATAACGAGGTGATAAATCAGTCAATAGAAACAGACTCAGAAATGACAGAGGTGGGAGAACTAGCAAAGAGGATGACACACCTCTTGGGGATAGGACACAATTATAAGAGGGACTTTACCTAACAAATGCAATCAGTGCAACCTGGTGGTTTGTACCCTCGACAAATCCCCAACAATAAAAACAAGAGAAAAACATAAATAAAAGAGCTATTGTGATATCAACAGGGTTCTCAGTGACCTGTGGCATAATACCCAGTGATTAAACATACATAAAAGTGGAGCCTCATAAATGGAACAACAAAATATTTAAAGATATCTTAAAAAAATTCTGGAAATGATGAAAAATAAAGATTATATGAATATGGGGAGGAAAATTATATCTAAAAGGGCAAAAAAGGAGTTCCAGGCAGATAATCTTACAAGTGACCATATCATAGTTAGGTCTTAGCTAATACTCTCCTAGTATTGTCACTGGATGGGCGCTCTTATCCAGGAACTCACAACAAAGAAGAGAAGGTAATTTTAAATTCATTTATGGAATGTTTTATCCAGTTAACAGAACAGAAAAGGAAATAAGAATTCATGGATAGAATCTGTTCCTTACCAAGATGTATTCAGGCTACTTTAGGACTTTTCTTAGAACATGAATATTAAAAAAGATGGAGACATTTTAAAAACCAAGAGCATTTTGGAGATGATATGTTAAATTTTTATTTGCTGCTTTAGGTCAGAAGGCAATATTGTAATGGAAGACAATCCCTGGCGCAACTGAATCATTGTACCATAATGTCTTTGTAGTGGGTTCAATACCTACTATGATTTGATGTGTCCTCTTCAAAATTCAGATGTTGAAAATGTGATAATATTAAGATATGGTGCTCCCTCGTTGATGATATTAGGACCTTTATTTAAAAGGAGATTCACATACCATTTGGCTAGCTTGCCCTTTCACCTTCTGTTACATGAGGATGCGTTAAGAAGGCCCTCACCAGACACTAAATGCCACTGCCTTGATTTTAGGCTTCCAGCTGCCAGAATGATGAGAAAATTAATTTCTATTTTTTATAAATTATTCATCTGTGCTGATCTACCATAGCAGCATAAAACAGATTGAGACAATACCCAACCAGACACGTTAGACTTTTTTTTGAGACAGAGCCTCAAGCTGTTACCCTGGGTAGAGTACTGTGACATCACAGCTCACAACAACCTCCACCTCTTGGGCTTAAGTGATTCTCCTGCCTCTGCCAACCCAGTAGCTGGGATGATAGGCACCTGCCACAATGCCCAGCTATTTTTTGGTGGTTGTCTGGAGGGCCTGGGCTGGATTCGAACCCGCCAGTTCAGGTGTATGTGGCTGGCGCCTTAGGCACTTGAGCCACAGGTGCCGAGCCAACACACTTTAGACTTTTATGCTTTACTATGAGCCCAATAATTACATCTTTGCCCTGGCCTATTGATCATAAATGAGTGTTAATGATTAAAGAAAATTTGATATTTTAGTGTAGATAGAACAAAAAATTCCATTAGATGAAAATGACAGTGCATATCATCTTTGTTTGCTAGAAAATAAAAACAATATTTAACAACAAATAATGAAAAGTCAATGATGAAGGAGAATCAGGCTTGTTAAAATATACCATTCATGGGGCAGCACCTGTGGCTCCATGAATAGGGCATTGGCCCCATATACTGAGGGTGGCAAGTTCAAACCCAGCCCCAACCAAAGTGCAACAAAAAAATAGCCAGATGTTGTGGCAGGCGCCTGTGGTCCCAACTACTTGGGGGGCTGAGGCAACAGAATTGCTTAAGCCCAAGAACTGGAGGTTGCTATGAGCTGTGATGCCACGGCACTCTACCAAGGGTGACAAAATGAGAGTTTGTTTCTAGAAAAAAAATATACATATATAACATTCACTTGGCAGCTATTCACAATAGCTAAGAGGTAGAAGCAAGCCAATGTCCACCAGCAGATAACTGATAAAATGTGATACTATGCATATAATGGAATATTATGTTGCCTTAAAATAGAAGGAAATCCTGTCACATGCTACAACATGGATGAACCTTGAAGACATTATGTTAAGTTAAATAAGTCACTCACAAAAAGTCAAATACTATATGATTCTACTTATATGAGATAACTGAAGTATCCAAATTCATAGCAAGTAGAACATTGGTTGCCAAGAACTAGGAGGCAGAAAAGGAGAATTATTTAATGGGTGTAGAGTTTCAGATTTGCAAGATGAAAAAGTTCTAGAGATCTGTTTTATAACAGTGAGAACATACTTAACAAGGTTGAGTTATATGCTTAGAAATGGCTAAGAAGGTAATTTTTATGTTTGTGTTTTTTATTACAATAACCTCCCCCCCCAACACATACAATATTCTCTTAAAATTTGTAACAACCCTATGAGCATAGACATTATTTAAACCACTTGAAAGTTGTGGAAATTAGGTTCAGAGAAAAAAAGCCACTTGTTCAAAGTCATCCATCTTTTTTCATGGAAGAATTGAGGTTTAAATGCAGCTGGGTCTAAAGCTGGTGTTCCTTCTATTACTGCTCCATGAGCGGGGACAAACTCACTGCTGCAGGGTGCTTGAGGTTCCTTCACTGTAAGCAAGAAGTGCTCCTTCCTTGAATTGCTTTGTATTCATTGAGGTTTCTGCTTCTCCTTTGAGGATGCCTTTGTTCATCTCCTGTGGGAGTGATCTTGTAGGCTTATGGGATTTAGACGTGATACCTCCCAGCATCTAGTCAGAGTTTCTACTCGCTTTTCTGCAACCTGGATGACATGGTAATTGGAGGCTCCACTTAATGTCTACCAGAAAAACTCCATTTCTCCTATTCAGTGTTTTGGAATTTGTGTTAAGATTCATTTTTAATGAGAAAATTTATTTTATTGTGGTAAGAACACTTAATAAGAAATCTATCCTCTTAAAAAATTTTAGCTGTATAATATTGTTAACTATAGGAACACTGTTGTACAGCAGATTTTCGTCTTGTTTAACTGAGACTATATGTCCTATTTCTCCCTCTCTTATCTTCTGCCAATTATTATTACATTTCCTGATTCTATGACTTTGGCTAGTGTAGATAACCTTGTGTAAGTGGAATAATCACGTATTTGTCCCTCTGGCTTATTTTACTCAGCTTAATACCTTTGAGGTCCATCCATGTTGTCACATATATTTTCTTCTTTTGTAAAGGCTGAGTAGTATTCCATTGTATGTGTATGCCACATTTTCTTTGTGCATTCATCCGTGGCCATGTAGGTTATTTCCACATCTCGGCTATAGTGGTGCAATGAACACTGGAGTAGCACTAGAACACTTATCTCTTTGAGAGCCTGATTTCAATTATTTTGGAGAAATAACCAGAAGTAGGATTGACGAATTATATAATAATGCTATTTTCTAACTTTTTAGTAATAGCCATATTGTTTTTCATAGCAGCTGCACCATTTTTGCATTCCTCCCAACATTACATAAGGGTTCCAATTTCTCCACATCCTCTCCAGCACTTGTTGATTTTTAGAGTTTTGATAAAAGCCAACCTAATAGGTGTGAGGTGATATTTCATTGTGGCTTTGATTTGCATTTCCCTGGTGATTAGTGATGTTTAGCATCTTTTCATTTCCTGTTGGCCATTTTCATGTCTTCTTTGGAGAATGTCTATTCAAGCCTAATATTTCATTTATAAAATATAAATTGCTGCTGGGAAACATCTAGTTTATCCATTCATAGGTGGGCAGAATGAGGCCCTGTGTGACCTGCCAGGGGAAACACACTAGTGTTTAGTAAGTCAAGGAAGAGGATTCAGATCTCTTGTCATAATTTTAATAAATTGTGAGACTTTGTAACTCTGTTTGCTAAGCTTCTGTCACCCATTTGCCACAGATATGAAGCTATCTTATTTTTTTGTCTTGATTTTTGTGTATGTGTTTTATTTCCTTTTCTAAAGTGTAAGGTTTTGGAATGAATGTTATTCATCTTGGTGTTTACTGTTGCTTCAGTTAGGATGCAATGTTTGCACATCCATTCATTCATTCAACCCACATTGAGGTTGGTCTGTATATTCCTGCCAATTACATGAGTAAGTACAGAAATTATGGATTTTAAATCCATGTGGTCCCTAACCTTGATCCCCTGCTTTTCAGGGACAAAAAATACAAGTTAAGGAAAGGGGACCTAGCAGAATAGAAGCAGCCCACACACACCATTCCTGGTAGAGGATCAGAAACTGCAAATAGATGCCCACCTACAGATGGACTGCTTTGGAGAGAGCATTGTAGAACATCAGAGCACTGATGGGAGATACCCAGAGTGAGAGAGACAGGGATGGAGAGTTTCACTCACCAAGATTAGAAGGCACCTGGGGGAGACCCCTACATGTGAGGAAGTGATAAAGAGAGAGCTGAGAGAGCGCCATCCTACTCTCCATCACAGACCCACTAGCCACAAGCTGCCTTCCACTGCACACCACAATTACACCTAGACCTGAATGGAAGATACCAATGCATTCCTGATTTGTGGCTGTCATCTAGCTAGCCTCATGAAAGGGCCACCTGTCACTGTGAAGAGACCATGGTACAACAATCTCTCACAGAGATTGTTGAGTGCCTCAGTGAAGAGGGACTCATCCAGTACCCTGTCCAAGCTTCCAACAGTGGCACAGGAATCAATCCAACACTCTACATGAATATCCGCCAGCACTGGTCCAGGTCTTGTGACCTACCTAGGCAGTGGTGAAGGTCCCAAGGTGCAACAAGGGGCCTTCAACCTGCCCAGGTGCTGACCAAGGTCATGCCACCTGCCTCCTTGAAGAGGGACTTGAGCAGCCCCATGGCCGAATTTTCAACAGTGGCCTGAGGACCAATACACTGATCCAAATGAATATCCCCCTTGCTGGCTTGGACTGTGAGAGCCCCAGGGGATCAAGAAAACCTAGAACACCTGTTCAAGCTATCAGAGTATCTTCCACTCTCCCACTGAGTCAATTCTTAGGACTTAGGACACAAAAGCATTATCAAGAAACCTTTCTCCCTTTTCATGAAGTAGAAGGATTCCCTGCAAAGGAGAATAGGTGGGCTGCTAACTTATTAGTCCTGAGCTAAGAGTAGAGGTTTTACAAGAGAAAAAATAGAAAAAAAACATTTTGGCAACATAAAAAAACATGCTATTTTTACAACCCCAAAGGATCACAATAGATCCACAGCAATATAAGCCAACCAAAGGAAATTGCCAAAATGGAATTTAGAATATGGATGGCAAACAAGATGAAAGGAGTTGAAGAGAAAGTTGAAAATCAATACAAAGAAGTAAAAGGAAAAAAGTTTCAAGACATCAATAACAAAAATGAAAAACTTGCTAAAGAGATAGACAACATAAGAAAGAATATAATGGAATTTAAAGAATGAAAGAGTATTTGGGGAATTATAGAGTAAAGAAGAGACCTTCAATAACAGACTAGACCCACCAGAAGAAAGACTATCAGAACTTAAAGATAGGCTTTTGAACCAACACAGTTAAAAATACAGAAAAGAGAATAAAAAAGAATGAATAATCACTCAAGTAAATATGGAATTAAGTGAAATAAGCTGAGATATAAATTATAGGTATCCCAGAGGGAGAAGAAGAAATAGCAAAAAGCCTAGAAAACCTATTCTAGGAAATTTTGAGAACATCTCTGGTATCACCAAAGATTCAGATATCCAGATAAAAGATGGTCATTGAATACTGAGGAGATAAGTAGCAAAGAAAACATTCTCAAGACACATTGTCATTAGCCTGACCTAAATTAAAATGAAGGAAAAAAGTCTACAAGCTATAAGATGAAAGCAACAACTAACCTACAAAGAAATAACCCATCATGTTAACAGCAGGCTTCGCAGCTGACATCTTATAAGTCAGAAGGGATTAGAGCCACATTTTAAATCTTCTTAAATAGAACAGATGCCAGCCAACAATTTTGTATTCTGTGAAACTTAGTTTTATAAATGATGGAAAAATAAAACCTTTTGTGGACAAGTGAAGACTAAGGGAATTCATTATTACCAAACCTGCCCGACTGGAAATGCTCAAAAGTGCATTATACTTGCAACAGCATAACAGATGCCTACCAGTACGAAATTATAGTACATAGCTCTTATAAAACAATAGCACAAGAGAGAAAACCAAACAATAAGTTATCACCCAATGTGATAAAGAGAATAACATCTCACATATCAATACTAACATACAATATGAACAGTTTGAATGCCCTTCTCAAAACATAAATTGGCTGAATTGATTTTTAAAAAACCCACAAATTTTCTGTCTCCACAAAATAGATATAAACCATTGATTCACATAGCCTCAAGGTTAAGGGATAAAAAAAATACTCCATGCAAATGAAAACCAAAAGTGAGCAGGAATAGCCACTCTCACATAAGATAAAATAGGCTACATATAAACAATGGTAAAGAAAAAAGGCAAAGGGTGTCATTATATAATGGTAAAGGGAGGAAGTCAATAAGAAGATATAACTATCCTAAATTTATATGCACCACCACAGGACCAAAACTTTAGAACAAGTTTTTCTAAATCTAAGCAAAGAAATAAATAGTAACATCTTAATTGCCAGGGATTTCAATACTACACTGACATAACTGGACAAATCATCAAGGCAGAAAATGAATAAAGAAACAAGGGACTTATAAAGGACTCTACAACAAGTGAATCTAACAGAGATTTACAGAACATTCTACTCAAGCTACTGAATATTGATTTTTCTTACAGTATGTGGGACATTTTCCAATATTGATTATATATTAGACCACAAAACAGGTCTCAGGAAATTCAAAAAAGTTGAACTCATATCATTTATATTCACAGACCACAGTGAGCTAAAACTAGAAAACAGTCTCAAGAGAAACACTCTAAACTACAGGAAATCATAAAACCTAAAAAACTTGCTGCTGAATGATCCTTAGGTTAATGATTAAACTCAGATGGAACTCAAAAGATTCCTTGAACTGAATAACAAAATGGACATCATAAACATTAAAAAATATATGGGAAACTGGTGGTGCATGTGGCTTAAAGGAGTAGGGTGCTGGCCCCATATACTGGAGGTGGTGGGTTCAAACCTAGCCCCTGCCCCCCCAAATTATATATATTATATATATATATATGATACAGACAAAATAGTCCTAAGGGGAAAGTTTATTGCCTTAAATGACTACATCAAAAATCAAATAGATGGAAAGATCACAAATGAACAACCTAATGTCAAGGAACTAGAAAAAGAGCAAACCAAACCCAAAGCCAACAGAAGAAAAGAAATAACAAAGTTCAGAGCAGGATTAAGTAAAATGGAAACAAAAAAAATACAAAGACCAAAGAGACAAAAAGTTAGTCTTTTGTAAAGATAAGCAAAAGCAATAGACCACTAGCTAGATTAATCAAAAATAGAAAAGAAAGGACTCAATATAAATAATCAGATTGGATTATTTCCAGATTGGGATAAACATAAATGAAAAGGAGACAATACTACTGATACCACAGAAATGAAAAATGTTATCCATGAATACTATGAAAAGCTCTATGTGACTAGTATGAAAAACTCTATGAACACAAATAGAAAAACCAGAGAAAACAGAAAAATTCCAGGAAATATACAATCTCCCGAGCCTGAATCAAGAAGAAATAAAAATTTTAAGCAGACCAGTCACAACCAGCAAGACTAAAGCAGTAATAAAAAAAAAAATTCCCTCCCTCCCAAAGAAGCCCTGAACTAGACAGATTCATAGTCAAATTCTACCAGACCTACAAAGAAGAACTAGTATCTATTCTATAGAAACTTCGCCATAACATCAAGAAGGAGGAATCTTCCCTAACTTATTCTATGAAGTCAGTACCAACATCCTGATACGAAAGGCAGAAAAGGACATGCACCAAAAAAAAAAAAAAAAAAAAAAAAAAACCAAACTATATCAACATTCCTTATAAACAGAGATGCAAAACTTCTCAAAAAATACTAGCAAATTTAACTCTATAGCACATCAAAAGGACAATCTTCCATGATCAAGTGGTTTTCATCCCAGGGAGGCAACAATGGTTTAACGTATGCAAATTAATAAGTGTGATCCACCAAAGAAACAAAAACAAAGACTATATGGTCATCTCAATAGATGCAGATAAAGCATTCAATAAAATCTATCACTCATTTGTGATAAAAACCCTCAACAAACAAGGCATAGAAAGAACATACCTCAAAATTATGAAAGCCATATTAAAACAAACCCACAGCTAATATCATACTGAGTAAAGAAAAGTTGAAAGTATACCCCCTACAAACTGGAACAAGACAAATATGCTCATTGTCATCATATGTATTCATATATTTAAAGTAGTATCAGAATTCCTAGCCAGAGCAATTAGGCAAGTGAGTGAAATAAAGGGTATCCACATCAGGAAAGAGGAGGTCAAACTATCCCTCTTTGCTGATGATATAATCCCATATCTAGAGAACCCTAAAGATTACAGCAAAATATTCCTGGAATTGATAAATAAATTCAGCAATGTCTCAGGATACAAAATCAATGTACAAAAATTAGTAGCATTTCTATAGACTAAGAATAGTCAAGCTGAGAGTCAAATTAAGGACTCAATATTATTCACAATAGCTATAATGAAAATGAAATACCTGGGAATACATTTAACAAAAAAGGGGAAAGATCTCTACAAGGAGAAGTATAAAGCACTTATGAAAGAAATTGCAGATGACACAAGCAAATGGAAAAAAACATCCTTTGCTCATTGATTGGTAGAATCGGTTATTGTTAAAATGTCCATGTTGCCCACTGTGATTTATAGATTCATTACAATTCCCATCAAAATGCCAGTCTTATATTTCACAGATCTAGAAAAAAACAGTCCTAAGCTTCATTTGAAACTAAAATAGAGCCTGAATAGCAAAGCACTCTTAAGGAAAAAAAACAAATCTGGAGGCATCACGTTATCTGTCTTCAAATTATACCACCAGGCTATAGTAACCAAAACAGCATGATACTAGTATAAAAATAGAGACATAGACCAATGGAACAGGCTAGAAACTCACTCCAAAAATAAAATTATCTACCTGTAACCAAATGATCTAACAAAGTAGACAACTATATGCAATGGGAAAAAGAAGTTATATTCAATAAATGGTGCTGGGAAAATTGGATAGTCACATTCAGAAGAATGAAATAAGACCCTTATCTCTTGCCTTATAAAAAAATTAATCCAACATGGATAAAAGACTTAAGTGTAAGGCTTGAAACCATATAAATTCTAGGAAAAAATGGGAACAACTCTTGTAGACATAAGCCTATGCAAAGAATTTATGATTAAGACCCTAAAGGGAGGCTCACTGCTTGTAGCTCAGCAGCTAGGCCACAGGCCACATATACCTGGGCTGGCAGGTTTGAGCCCAGCTGGGGCCTGCCAAAACAACAATGACAACTACAACAAAAAATAGCCAGGCATTGTGGTGGGTGACTATAGTCCCAGCTACTTAAGAGGCTGAGGCAAGAGAATCACTTAAGCCCAAGAGTTTTAGGTTGCTGTGAGCTGTGATGCCACAGCACTCTACCAAGGGCATCATAGTGAGATTCTACCTCAAAAAAAAGACCCTAAAGGCAAATACAGCAACAAAAATAGTAAGTAAATGGGACTGAATTAAATTTAAAAGCTTCTGCTCAGCACAGAAAACAATCAATAGAGTAAATAGACAATCTGAAGAATGGAGAAAATAATTGCCAACTATACATCTGATAAAGGTCAGAAGTTCAGAATGTACAAGGAATTTTTTAAAAATCAGCAAGAAGAAAACAAACAACCCCTTCAAATAGTGGGTAAAAGGCATGGACAGAAGTTTTCTGAAGAAGATAGATAAATGGCCAAAAACATGAAAAAATGCTCAATATTACTAATCATCAGGGAAATGCAAATTAAAACTCCAACAAGTTACTTCATTGGAATGGCCATCACTAAAAAGTCAAAAAACAACACATGCTGGCATGGATGCATAGGCAAAGGAAAGCTTATGCACTGTTGGTGAGTCTGCAAATTAGTACAACATGAATGGAAAACACCATGAAGGTTCCTCAGAGAAATAAATGTGAACTTAATATTCAACCCAGCAATCCCACTGCTGTGTCTACCCACAGGAAAAGAAATCATTTTTCCAAAAAGACACCTGCATTCAAATGTTTATCACGGCACAATTTACAATTGCAAAGATGTGGAATCAACCTAAGTGCCCATCAAATCATGAGTAAAGCAAATATATAACAGTACCACTCGGCCATAAAAATGAATGAAATAATGTCATTTGCAGCAACTTGGATGGAACTGGAGACCATCATCCTGAGTGAAGTAACTCAGGAATAGAAAGCCAAACAGTGTACGTTCTCACTGACAAGTGGGAGATAAACAGTGGGTACATGTGGACACAAAGGACATGAGAAACCAAAAAAGGGGAGGGTGAAAGGGGATGTGTGGGGTAAAAATTTATCTTTTAGGTATTATGAACACTATTCTGGTAACAGGCTCACCAGAAGCCCTGACTTAAGCATTATACCAGATATCCATGTAAGAAAAACATGTATACTCCCTTAATTAGTATTTTGAAATTAAAAGAAAAAAAAACAAATAAGGTTTGAAGCCCTGCTTCAAAAGTCAAGTATCTTCTGAGCAGTTTTACTGTTAAAATTATAATAATATCATTGGAATGTGTTCATGACAAAAGCAGAGGAGATGGGTATAGAATGGAAACTCTGGGGAATCTGTGACAGAGGAGGCAGAGGGCTCAGGGTCTGGAAAGCTGCAGCTGTATGCTGGGTGTGTTCCATCTTCCAAGTACCTTTTCAAGTGTATGAGGTTCAGTGAACTCTGGATGTATTCCGCTGACTGCCTTTTTTCCATTTTTCCATTTACTTTTCAACACCCCGTATATTCAAGTGGCAATTCAATCCATCTGTTTCATATTCATTTATACTTAACTCATCTAAATGTTATTTGGACAGAAAAAGCCCAAGAACCCTTTTTGATTTAGTTAATACAGATTAATCTTCAATTGCAGAAAGAAAAAGCACAAACAAATAAACACCCAGGACTGTTGAGTCTAATTGATAACGTAGGACCCCTTTCTTCTGGCCATAGGCGACATGATGACAGAAGGGGCTAATCTGTGTATCCCGTGTTTTCTCTGTCACCCTCATTTACCTTCTTTGGGTGTCTTTTGTCTCTGTGTCTCCATATGACTTGCTGTCTTGAATTAGTGCTTCAACCTCATGGTCTTAAACATGACACCCATACTTTTGTAATTCTAGCTTTACTTCTTGGTGGGTTAGTTTCCTGGTAAATAAATTCAGGCAAAGAAGTTCATAGAAAATATTGGGGTGAAGCTAAGAATAACCAAACTTTATTGAGAGACTACTACATGTCGGCAATTGGATTCATTTATTATATTCTCCTAACTAGCCCAGAAGGAGGCAGTATTACTAAGAGTGGAGTATAAAAGTCTTAATGCAATAATTAAGAAAGTGCGGAGAAGGCTATGTTAACCAGTTTGATGGAAGTATTTCAAAATGTATATAATATCAGTACATTGTACCCCACAAATGCATGAATGCACACAGCTATAGTTTAATAGAAAAAAAAATTAGCATCATTTGAAAGACAGCACTTAGGCATAGAGTGGTAGAGTAACTTGGTTGTAGTGCTTATATATTGCAGAGTGGAAATTGAAACTCAGGCTCACTAACTCCAAAGCCTAGACTCTTAACACCATGCTTATTGCCTCCTGTTGACTTACCACCATCTCAAAGTGTTTTCATTTAAGTGGCACTTTCTGGGACACCTTAATCTTGAAGAATAACTCTGATGGGTAAGAAGAGGGATGGCCATTCAACTGTTGCAGAAGATTGATGAGTTACAAAACAACTTTTCAGGGCTCTTGAACCATAAAATTGGGTACACAGGAGAATTACTCCACTTTCATCCCAAGTTGGCTCATAAGATGCAAAGATACAAAAATACTTCCCTTTTTATTTGAAGTGTCCAGATATAAATCTACTTGTTTCAAGAATCTCTCCTTGTACCTTCAATCTGGCTGTTAAACATATTGAAAATGTGCACTGCATTTTCCAGGCAGTTTGAAGATCTGCGGCCTGATTTTGTTCTCCCTTCAGCCTCCCATGCACATTACTGACTGCTCTCTTCCTGCCTCCCTACCCTCAAGCATCAGTAGCCAGTTTTATGGTTCTCCAAGTGTGGTCTCCAAACCAGCAGCACCCAAGAAATGATCAAAAGTCAAAATTCTTGGACTGTGCTCCAGACCTACTGAATCAGGAACTCTGGAATTTGAGTTTAGCTGTTTGTATCTTAATCACTCCTCCCTGTGATTCTGATCTACACTCATGTTTCTGAACCACTGTTGCTGTGGATGGAGTTAATAAAATGGAACATGTACTCTTATTAACACACACTGTACTAAGTATAAACCTGAACATAGCTTGGTCTGGATCTACTATTAGCAAAGCATTAGATATGAGTCCAGCTGGGTGTGATGGCTGACATCTGTAATCCCAGCGCTTTGATAGTCTGAGGCAGTAGGATTGCTTGTGCCCAGGACTGTGAGGCCAGCATGGGCAACATAGCAAGACTCGATCTCTAAAAAAAATATTTTTAAATAAAAAATTAGCCTGGCACATGCCTATAGTCCTAGCTACTCAGGGAGAGGAGGTGGGAGGCTGATATGAGCCCAACAGTTTGAAATCGAAGTGAGCTGTGATGATGCCACTGTGCCCTAGCCTTTGTGACAGAGCACAAAGCTGTGTCGAAAAAAGAAAAAAGAGTTCAAGAAGAGACATTAGATATCTAAGTGAGGAGGCAGGAAAAGCTTCCATGGCAATAAGATACAAAGGGTTGAATTCTCAGTGGAATCCTTCTGGGAAAGAGAGAATCTGACCTCTGACCCTAATTGCCCAAGATAGGGAAAAAGAGGTATCACATGGCAGGGAAAGGCCCCTGTATTAGATTCCTGCCTTAACAAAATATGGTAAACTGAGTATCTTAAAGAACAGGAGTTTATGTCTCACTGTCCTGGAGGCTAGAAGTCTGAAATGAAGGCATCGGCATGTCTGTGCTCCCCCTGAAGCCTCTAGGGAAGGAACCATCCCACACCTCTCTTTTTGCTCCTGGCAAAAGTCTTGGCTTCTAGCTGCATCATTCCAACCTTCCCATTTCACAGGGCCTTTTCTATGTGTGTCTGTGTGTTACCTGCCCTCTGTGCGCTGTCAGTCATTGTGTCCAAATTTCTCCTCTTTGTAGGGACACCAGTCATACTGGATTAGAGTCCGCACTGATGGGCTTGTTTGATTTGATTACCTCTGAAAAGATACTATGTCCAAATAAGATCACATTCAGAGGTACCGTGGGGAAGGACTTAAACATACTTTTTTTGAGGGGATACAGTTTAACCCTTAACAATGCTCATAGGAGGCCAGCATGGGATAAAGACAGGAGAAGGGGAGGGGTGGGGGGTGGCCTTTTGGTGGATATAGCTCAGAGAACAAAAGTGAGAAGGTGTCGCTCCTCATGTGGCTCCAGATGAGGCAAGACTCCCCCGCAGCTGGTATTTAACCCGCCCGACCCGGTCCCGCTGAGCCCTCTGTGCTCTTCGCCCCGACCCAGTGCCGCTGAGCCCTCTGTGCTCTTCCCCGTCAGATTTAGATGCTGCACGTTCTGGATCAGGTCATTCTGAGCACCAGATTCTCCCTTCCCACAGCTTGGGGCACATGGAGTAGAGACTGCACTAGGCTCAGAAGGGATAAGGGGATGTTTTACTCTCAGAATCTAAGCTATGTCATCTGTAAAAAGGAACAATAATGCCTACTCTACCCCCGGAGATTGCATACAAGGGACGACCTGCTACACTGAATTTTGCCTAAAGTCTGTAAGGAACTCAATCACACAAAAGCGTCTTAAGACTGATAACAGCTGAAAGGAGCTGGTTCTCCATCCCCAGCCCCCCTTTCAGTCCACACGGGGACCTTTAAGGGACGTTGAGGTCTGAAGGTAAAACACCCTGTATAGTCTAGGTCTGGGTGGGTGGAACACGGCTGCTTCTCCAGAGTCCCCTTTTTGACAGCTGCTTCTGGAACCTTTGCGAAGCCTTGGGTAGTTGAGCCAGTTGTAGAGTAGGTGGCTGGAAGAATAAAACGTGCCTCATCACTTTTCCCCAGGGGGCCCTGCCTTCCAATCGCCTTTGGTTGGAGGTTGCCCTCCGGACTCTTGCTTCACTGTGTCTCCTACAGAGACGCAGTCAGCTCTCTGGTGAAATGCCTCTTTTTTATGGTGCAACCCTTTTCATTCCTTTTCCGTTTGCAGGACTTAACTGTGGCATTTTCCCCAGGGTCTTAGATCTTTTTCCAGCAGTCTTCAGGTACTGAACCTTTTTTACCACTTGGGAGTGGCATGATGTTGCTGCCCCATAAATTCCAGGGACAGCTGACCAAGGTAGTCATTTCTCACCCCCGCCAGCCACAGCGGAGTCCGGTGAGGCCTGCCCCTCTCCTTCCACCATCCATTTCTTCTCTACTGCTATCTCTGCACCACTTTGCTCCCATCTTATTCTCAGCTTACAGTTTTTCACCTGTTTACTACTGACTATTGATCCGCCGGGTCATGCAAGCAGAGGTGAAGTCATGGCTAGTTTGAAATCCTGAGTTTGAACCTTGACTTTGTTACTTGGTAGCTGTGTGACTTTGGGCAACTTACTCAGCCTCTCCGAGAAAGTAATATGAAATTCTTAATCTTTAAAATGATAAGAGTGTCTGATTCACAGAGTTATTGTGAGGAATAAAAGAGTATAAAATGTAAAGTGACTCACGTGGCATTTTAACTAATTTAGTGATAACTATGTAAAGCCACCCCGGCCACAGCTGGTATATTTATCTCAGCTGTGGAGGTCTTACCTCATTGCGTACAAGGGGATGATTATGATCATCAGCCCATGGCTAAGGCCCTGGCTGAAAAAGGCTCTTATTCTGAGCTGTGCACAGCAAGATCAAAGGCTCAGACTGCTGTTTTGCTTGAGAGGTGTCAGTAAGCCCTGTAACTCCAACCAGTCTCTTTGTGATGGTCGTCTTTAAAGGACCTGCAGACCTTGAGGCTGCCCTGAGCCGTGTGATCCTTGGCCAGCTCTCGCTGTTGACTTCTTGTCTGGAACCCGGCTCTGAAAAAGCCCAGGTCTCCAAGCTGAAGGCAAGGGCAGGGAGAGGAATTTGAGCAACAAGAGGGCGTGGGAGTGAGCACCTGCCTTCCCCCAGGGCTGATTTCTAGCTGGAAGCAGTGTTGGGCTGTCTTGGGGAGGCAAGATGTAAACGTGTGACTTCTCACCATCAGGGCTTCTCTCAGAAACAGCAGGTCTGCAGTGTTGAGGGCCTGTCTCTTTTCCCTCTGGAGAGTGAATCAGCTCCTTCATACAGTCTTGGTTTACATTGTCCTGTTCTCCAACTGCTTCCCCAGAATTTGTTCCCTCTTTACAATTTCCTTTCTTCGCATGCAGTTTTTCTCCTTGAGGAGGCGTGACTGCCGTGTGTGTGCCCACAGGACCCTCGTGGCTGTGCTTGGTCCCACTCACTCAGCATTCTTTGATTGTCCTCACGATTGTGGCTAATTGGTTTATAATTCTGCTGTTTTCTCTCATGTTTTTTTCTCCCTCTCTCAACATCTGGTATGGATTTTCTTCTGACTTTACTAATTGGCTCGATTCCACAAGCTAAATTTGATTTCCATTTTTATATCACAGATCACCCTTCCGATAAATCTTTCACACTGATATTAGCATGTGACACATTTTCCCCGTTAGTCTCAGTACATGAGAAGGAGCACAGTCATGAGACCTGAGTCTCCCTTCAGGCAGTGGGACTGTGTGTGGCTGGCTCCTGCCGTTGCAGCCCTGCCAGGTGTCATGAGGGCACAGGAGAGTTCAGGGAGTTCAGGCCACCTATGCCACCAAGGGACTGGAAGGCAAGGGAATGCTACTTAGGATTCTCTTCTGCTAGATAGCCTCCCTGTTACCTTCTGAGGCCTTCAAACCAGAGCCTTTTCTTAGTTATGGAGCTATGTTGACTAGCACACAGAGCAGCGTTGACGTGGCATCCATGAGGACCAAAGGGGAAATGCCTAGCTTGTGTGTGTGTGGCGGGGGTGGAGGGTTGGGAGATGATGGCGAGAATCTGAAACCAATCTTTTATTTCCCTTATAAAGAATAATCTTTGCCTGGCCACACACCTGCCTGGCATCTTGATGACACTGCCCACCTCACAGAGCTAACGTGAGAAAGCCTGCATTTGGACTGTGAGTAACTGGCCATCTCCAAAGAAGGACATTGCTGCTATCTTTCTTCTTTTTTTCTTTGCCATTCGTGCTGCTTTTTTTTTTTTTTTTGAGACAGAGTCTTGCTCTGTCACCCAGGCTTACTGCCAGCTTCAAACTCGTGGGTCAAGCAGTCTTCCTGCCTTAGCCTCTCAAGTCCCTGGGAGGACTACAGTGCAAACCACCACATGTAGCACCACATGCAGCTAATTTTAAAAGTTTCTTTGCTTGTGTTTTAGAGACAGAGTCTTGTATTTTGCCCAGACTGGTCTCACACTCTGTACCTCACGTATTCCTTCCAGCTCGGCCTCCAGAAGCACCGCTATGACAGGCCTGTACAGCATTTTGATGTAAGTGCACCTGTCCTTTCTGTGCCATAGCTGTTCATCTCAGAGGAAGTGAAAAAGAATTTCAGTAGTTGTCCTCAGAATTGCGTGGTACAAGTTAGAAGAATCGACCATTTAGAATAGCGGTTCTCAACCTGTGGGAGAGCATTAGGAAGGTTGAGAACCACTGGTTTAGAAGATCAAATGTGGCTCCCAGATTCACTGCTGGTTTTCCACCTCCTCCTCAATTTATTTCATCCTTCGCAATAGACCTCTAGCAAAAGTGTCAACAATTAGTCAAGATGAAACTGTGAGTCATCAGCTGTGACAGACCCAGTCTGCAAGAATAATTAGTCACTGTTCCCTTCTCCTCTAGGAATTTCCCTGTTCTACTATGAAGGACCTCAATTCTAGGTCTTTCACCTCTCATGCTACACTGTAAGAAAGAAGAGGAAAGTGACCTCTCTGAAACACAGTTTATTCATAAAAAAATAACAATAACATTTACAGACTAGGTGGTTGCAATAAAGAAATAGCACAATGGCAACAGATGCCAGACAGACTCTCTGCACACTTAGGAAGCACTAAAAATATGGTTCTTTTTTCACTGTTTGTAAGTGGGAGCCATTTATTGTTTAGGGGACCTTACATCTCAGTCCCAGTGATGACCTGGAGACCAGGTACACTAAAATACAGGATCTGTCACTTCCTTCAGCCTCTCACAGTCCCCTCCTCTTGCAGATTCCATTTATAAAGAGGCTTCTAGGCTAATACATTATGTTTCAAACCACTGGTCTTCAGGTAATGACCAGGTATCAGTGAAAGCTTGAAGGGGGTGGAACATTAAAGGTTAACTCAAATGAAACCACCTGTGCTGGGAAATGTGGCATGTGACAAAGTAAACCCATGCCACCTTGGTGGTGGTGGGGCTCTCAGCAGGGAGCTTGAGACCTCATGTGTTTGCACACCTGGGCTCTGTGTTTGCAGTCGTCTTTCTCAGGTTGTATATGGTACGTAACAGCATCCACTAATTCCAGGAAGAGCTGCTAGAAATCACATCCCTAAAGGAACTTACTGTGAAAAGGAGCAAATGTCCGAGGACAGACAAATGGTTTTACTCGTCTCCCACAGAGAGATTTGTTTTTTTAATGGAAGAGTCCCTTGTCGAGAGAGAATCCCTTCTCAGGTGTCTGGAATTCCCAGGAGTGATGAAGGTCTGTCTGTGCTCTGCCTCTGCCTTCACGCTGGGATCGCTCCCTGGCTGAACGGAAGGGGAATCACATTTAGAAAGGTCTGAAAGGAGCTCCGGATACAGGCTATTATTAGACGAGAGGTGAGCCAAGCTGGCATCAGCTGGTGAGGTATGATCAATTTATATTTGGATTAAAGAGAAGGTTTAAATAAGAGCATGAACCTAAGGCCATGAAAGCCGGAGGAATAATGCGATTTCAAAACTTCTACTCTTCAGAGGCCAAGGCCACAGCCTTTTATATAACAAGGCTAATTTTACATAATAGGACATAAGCAGGAAAATCTATGAAGGTATAGCTGCAATATGTGTATATTGCTAGTAAAAAGTGCTTTTATTAAATAGTATATTTGCACCCGCAATTTGTGTGCAAATGTGTTTGTGGGTGGGTGGGGGGGTTCGTTCCTGGTTGGTGACTGTGCTTGGTTTCTATTTTCTTCTTTGTGATTATCTGTATTATCCTCAATATATGTGTAAAACTGTTGGCTTGAATAAAATAGGACATTAGTGGATCACGTGTCTGGGACGTCTCGGGGCAGCAGGTGCTCCCTTTCTTTAGGTTCCCAACCCGATTCCCTCTGAGCATTGGCCTCTGTTTCTCTCACTGAAGATGAGCTTCAACCATGTGATCAAGAAACATGGCTGCTGACAACACCAGCTGTTATGTTCACTCTCTAACCCCAGGAGAAAGAGGGTTTCTCAAGAATGATGCTAATTGGCTCCTTTGGGTCACCTGTCCCATGCATGTAGCTTCATAGCTGTGTTCAGGACAGACAGACACCATGGTTCTCACCTGTTGCTGAAGGAACAGCTCCAGACTAGATGTTCCTGGTGATACTTTACAGAGTAAAGACCCCTCCACAAAAGAATGGAGACCAAACCACATTTCTATATGTACCATAATATGTCTTATTTTTTGCAGTAGAAAAATAGGATATAGTTATATTTCTGGAGACTATAAGAAACAATCTTTTGACTTTTCTGGTCCCTTCCCACCATCTGATAGAGCCTCTCGATTTACTGTCATCACTACTCTCTACTCCCACAACACTTAGTTCTGTCTCTATGATGTTGTTGTGATTTCCCTCTCTGATTAAAATGGCATCCTTCTGTCTGAACAGAGACCTGGGTTCAAGTCCAACCTCTGCCATTAACTGCTTTGTGTTAATGTAACAGTCAGATGAATGTGACTGTAACATATTCTTGGGTTTCAGCTTTCTTCATTGTGTGGCTTCTTGGTATGAAGAGGGACTGTAATAACTATTATACAAACCCAAGTAGAAGGAGACTCCAAATGAAGTGTCTCCCATTTTCCCAATGGGAAGGTACCATAAGTGCACACAATAGTTAGAACGTGCAAATTTTCAGCAGGCAGATGAATGTCAAAAATATATTTATATTTAATTTATTTGGTTATACAGATGTATTAAAATAGCATGTTTTATAAATTAATTAGCAGTACTGTATTTTCTACTCTCCTGTTTGATAGCTAATTTTATTTAAACACCTAAAATAGTCAGCAGTAGCATGCTTTTCAATAAGGCCACTTTTGAGTCATCTAACAGCTTTCCAGAGTATGTCATCTTCATTCTATCTATATATACCGAGCCACAGTCCGTGCTGATGTGTATATGAAGCTGCTTTCACTGGCATTTCTTACCCTGGTCACAAATACCCATCAGAAAACATTAATATACTTGATTTTCATCTCTTTTATAAAGGTGTGTTTACGGTCAGCTCAACACAATGTAACTTATCATTATGTTGAGTTTTCAAATGATCTTTAAAAGGCATCCAGCACTCATCCAGCTCATACCCCATGGATAATCACTAGTTCTTTATAGCTTTCTTATTTCCTTACTGTCCACAACCAAATTCATCATGTTAGTTCTCTCGATAAGCATCCAAGCTAATACTGACTGTGTTTCATGCTAACCTGTCTATCCCAAAAGGTATTTTGCTGTTCCAAATAAAGTTATGTAGATTGTACCCACTTTTTTGAGACTTTCCAGGGATGTGAATAAATGTGATTCCCCATTTACTGATGGATAATTTGGGGGGAAACCTTCATTTTAATATTTGTGATGTCAAGAGAGACGAGAAACAACTGATTGAAGGCAACTTTCTAAATTATGCACACAGGAGAGGCAGGGCAGGGCACTGGAGGAGGACTTACTCATAGTGGGGAATTGATTAAGGTCCTGGTGCAGAGGCAGCGCTGGCTTGCATTGGGCCAGCAGAAGCCTAGGAGGGACCACTGGCATCTGGAAGGGTCACTCTTGGCATGAGTTAAAGGAAAAGGAAGATGGGGTATGTTTCAGAAGTATATTTCTGTAGTGAGTGAGCAGAAATAGAAATAAATCACTGGTTGGACTTCAATTTAGTATTAAAACTATTACAGGGCAGCAGGCGATGGTTCAAGAAAGTTGTCAAAATAATTGAAGAGAACAAGAGCAAGGAAAGTTCTAGCAAGAAAGGAAAAGTTTGTTCTAATGGTTTGGGCAGCAGGTTGGACTCTACTTTAGCAGCTGTAGACCCTAGAGAAAGCACAGTGTCCAGATTTTACACACAGTTTTTGAGAGTATCAGCATTTCTTGGAAATTTCCCATGGTCTTGATCAACTCCATTCCCATAACAGTTCATATCTATCTGTCCACATCAGAAAGTCTCAGGGACATTAATCAATCTGCCAAAACAAGCAGTTCCCCAAGACAACCCACCTTCAAGATCCTGCACCTGCAAGGTCCTCTGTAGCAATTAGCCCCATTCCCACAGTAGGCCCGGGCAGCCTGACCCAAGTCAGTCCAAAGTAGCCTGACCCCATCCACCATCCATCCTGCTCCTGTCTAACTAACTGCCTACCCTAACAACATATTACAGATCTTTTCTCTAGGATACTTTGTTGTTCATAAAATGTCACATTTTAAGTCTGAAAGGATATAAAAAATTTTGATAAAAAATATTTCCTATCACTGGGAAAACCCGAAAGGGAGATAAATAGTGAAGACAGGAATGTGGTGAACCATCTACTACATTTTCTGAGAGATGATGTAAATTCTTCACTGGTATAGGGATGAGACATGCTCATGCCGGCTGTATATGAAAGTTGAGATTGTTGAAATTCATATACTTAACATGAAATGAGAGCACATTAAGCTGTACTCGTCTTGGTTTGTATAAACACAGAAAGTACTTCTGTGACATCTCTGTCAGAAAATGTATTACTAATATACACAACTAAACTAATGTTTTTGACAAGTGTGTTTCAGAGACCTAAATGAGTAATAAACATGATAATAATTGGTTGAAGCATTTTCAGGAGCATGATTTCATTTGATTACACAAAGCTGTGAAGTAGGCAGGCATTATCATAATTTATATTTTGTAGATAAATACAAAACAGACGTGTGAAGTGGTTAAGTGTTTAAATCTATCCCTGTGAGAAAAGCTCAGAGAGTACTTGACTTCCCTGGTGCTGTGGCCTCTCATGCTGACACTTCTAGAACAATTACTTGGCATGGTGTCTGGGAAAAAAAAAAAGACAGCAACATTTTCCCCACTTTTTTTGCCAAGAAGACTTGAGGCAATCTAGCCACTGGGAATAATACCCTCCTCTGCTTATGAAAAAAAATGTCCAGGTGATAACTCATCCAGATTCAAAGACAAGAGAATTATTTTCATTTAATGTTTTCTTTTTTCATTGCTGTTGGTGGTTTAGTGGCAAAATTTCAAACGGTGCAAAAGGTTACAGCTAAAAATATGATGTTATAGTTAAAAATGTGCTCCTTACCCTTTATCTGTCAGTTCTAATCCCAAGAGATATTTCTCAAAACATGTTCTAGTGAATGCTTCCACAGAAAATCTTTATATATCCAAGCACATCATTGTTTATTACTATTACCTACCACACACACAGAGAAAGGATTAACAATTAAGTTCGTGAACTTGCCACTCTGTACTCATGTTGGCAGCACCGTACAAACAACTCAGTAAGGCTTCACAACTTTGTATATCCGTGTCTCACAGTTGTTCTGGTGTTAACGTGTAGTGGTGTCTTGCTGAGTGGCATTCTTTTTTGTTGGTGTGTGTCTTTGTGTCCTGACACAAGAGAATGTTGGTGCTTGAATTAGACCAATGAACAAACATTACATTTCTTGTCAAACTGGGCAAGAATGGAAGTGAAATCAGGAAGATATTAATCCAAGTTTATGGGACTAATGCCATGAAAAAACATCAGTGTACAAATGGGTTAAACATTTTTCTGAGGGGAGAGAAAGTCACCGATGAGGAGAGGGCAATGCTGCCAGTGACGAGAAGAACTGATGGAGAATTGCACGAATTCATCAAATTGTGCGTTAAAATCAGTAGCTGACTGTGAGAAGCATAGCAAAGCTAAGTTTTCCTTCAATAGGAAAACTTTAACTGAAAATTTGCATGAGAGAGGTGTGTGCAAAAGTGGTTCCCAAGGAGCTTGCTGATGAACTGGGAGGCAGTTGTCAGCCAGTAAACAAACAACTGTATTGGAACCCTCCCCACTCACCTCATCTGGCCCCCAATGACTTTTTTCTCTATCCAAAGATAAAGACATAAAGGAAATAGTGAAAGGAAGACATTTTAATGACATTCAAGACATCAAGGGTCATATGACAATAGCTTTGATGGCCATTCCAGAAAAAGAGTTCCAAAATTGCTCTGAAAGGTGGACTAGGTACTGGAGCTGGTGTTGGTGCATAGCTTCCCAAGGGGAGTATTTCCAAGGCCACCACAGGGACCTTCAGCAATGAGGTAGGTTGCATTTTTTCTAGTCTGAGTTCACAAACTTAATTGTCAGACCTCGTATCATGCACACACATTTTTTTCATACCCAGTTATTTCTATTTGAGTTCTTATAAGCTTAAGTAAAATAAAATTATAATACATATTGACCCTTAGGGTATGAGTAAAGCTTGTTATAGCTTATAAAAAGGTGTTAGGGTTACCTTTATAATTTTTCATGAATTGTTTTCAGATTCATTTGCCTTTTAGGCAATCTTGCAAATACAAGAGACATAGATAGTTCTTCATTAAAGAATTATGAATCATAAACATGTAAGGATTACAAGAAAGGTTTAGTAGCATGATAGGAACTAATAAGTTGTCATTTTTGAACCTCAAAAGAATTGGCAAATGTTAGAAACAGATGTTTTCTTTTAAAGGGATAAACACTTAAAAGTTTATTCTCATAATGACTTCTCAATATCTATGTTATTAGAGCACAATCCTCCATGTCTTATACAATATTATTCCTAGATATTATAACTAAATCTGTATGTCATATCTGATTATTATACACAGACTTTTTTTTAACATACAAATGCTAGCATTGAATTATGAACTTTCTAACTGATCTTTAAAGTTATTACAGATTTTACACAAAAATAACCTTACAATTTTTAGGGGCTGCTCAAGTCTTTTATTGAATATATACAAGATTATTTATGGACATTTCATTTTCATGGCAATACCAAACCAGATGTTTTTATAAGGCCGTGTACACATGTGAACGTATCTTTTCAGAAAAAAGAATATCAGTGAAAATGCTGTATCAAAAAAGCAATGCTTTTAACATTTGGAAGATAATGCTAAGTTGCCAAAGAGCATAATCTAAGTTTCCCTTGCCAATGAGGCATATAAGGAAGTATTTGATCATGGCCAATTGACTGGGTAAAAAAATTGCAGTTTTAATTTTGAATTCTATAAATTAGGAGTCCTTATGCGTGGAGATATGTTTTGTAACAATGTGAATATACTTAACGTTACCAAACTTAACACTTAAAAATAGTTAAGGTGGTTTTTTAAAGTCACTATAAATTTATATATTTTTATATATTTAAGCCCTATTTGTATTATTTGTTCCCGTCCTTTGGTCACTTTTCTCTTGGCTTGGTGCCTTTTTCCTTATTGATTTGCAAGAGCCCATTTTATAGTAAGAGAAATAGTCCTTTACCGTCTCTTACCAATATTTCTCCAAGTTTTCATTTTTACATGATTATGTTAGTTTTTCCACACAGATCTAAAATCTTTTGTATGTATAATTCAAGATACCAATTTATCTCTTAAGGACATTTGATGATCCATTGTGTATCCTTTTTTATGATTATTTTCAGCATCTTATTTTAGGGAGAGAGATAAGTTTAATATTTTTTCCCAATGAATATACAGTTGGTCCCATGAGCACTATTAAATCATTAATTTCTTTCACTTAGAATGCTACCAAATTTTCACATATCATTAAGTCTATTTCTGGACTCTCAATTCCATTCAGCTTATTATATCAGTCTCTCTATGTGTATACAAGTCCTAAACTGTTTTTATTACTGCAATTTTTATAAAACACTTTTTTTTTGAGAGAGAGAGAGAGAGTTTCACTCCATCCCTGAGGCTGGAGTACAGTGGCATCGTCATAGCTCACTTCAAACTCCAATTCCTGGGCTCAAGCAATCTTCCTGTCTTAGTCTCCCAAGTAGTTAGGACTATAGATGGGTGCCACCAAACCCAGCTATTTTTTTTTTTTGGTAGAGATAAGATCTTCCTGGTTTCAGATTGGTCTCAAAACTCCTGACTTCAACCAAACCTCCCACCTCTGCCTCCCAGAGTGCTAGGATGAAAGACATGAACCACTGCACCCATCCTATAATATATGATCATCTTGTATACTTAGAAATTTATTTAGTAAAACTTTTTTTACTTGTTTTACTAAGAAATGTTTTCTTTCTTTCTTTCTTGTCTTTCTTGTCTTTCTTTCTTTTTTTTTTGTTAGAGACAGTCTCACTTTGTCGCCCTCAGTAGAGTGCTGTGGCAGCACAGCTCACAGCAACCTCCAACTCTTGGGTTTAGGTGATTCTCTTGCCTTAGCCTCCTGAGTAGCTGCTAAGAAATGTTTTCTACCCATCTATATTCTTAATATTTTAAATATCCTGAGTTAGTCTATTCTGAATTTTTAAAATGTGAATATAGCTATCATCTACGGACCTTACCCTTACTCTATTTTGATTCAGATTACATTATAATTATAGATTATTTAATGCTATAGTCTGAATGTTTGTGTCCCCCTTGAAAACTCATATTTTGGAACTTAACCCCTAAGGAGATGGCATTCACAGCTGGGACCTTTGGGAGGTGATTTGATCACAAGGGCCCCATCCACACCAATGGTATTAATGCTGTTACAAAGGGGTTTGGGGGAGCCTGATTGGGTCTTTTGCTTTTTCCACTGTATAAAGATAGCTATAGGTGCCATTATGAAGCACAGAGTGAGCATTGTAAGACTCTAAATCTGTTGACACCTTGACCTTGGACCTTTATAAATAATATAAATTGCCCAGTCTAGGTTATTTTGTTACAACAGCAGGAATGGACTAAGACATTTAAGAAGATTTGTCCTCTTTGGAAAAAGTTTTCCTATACCCAAAGAGAACATTTAAATTTATGCAAATATTCTTTTGCATCCCAAATTAACTCTCTAATTTTTAAAAGCTTTTTATTAAGATATGGCATAAATAGAGAAAAGCAAAATGGTCAAAAATTTATCCCAAAGTTCACATACCCATATAATTAATCCCAGGACAATAAGTAGAGCATTACCAGAATTCCTGATATTTCTGTCATAACTCTTCACAGTTGCCACTCTGTGCTTTTTCACATTCAGCCTTATGTTTGTGAGTCCACCAAGTGATTGTCAATAGTTTAGTTTGTTCATCTTCATCTCTGCATTGTATCCATTGTGTAAACATTCCACAATTTATTGAACCGCTCTGCCCCTGTACAGTTGAGTTTTTCCAGCTTGGGTTAATGTGCATGCATATGAGTTTTGGTACATGTTGCAGCCATTTCTGTTGAGTATGCAGGAGTGAAATTGCTGAACCATAGGATATGTATCTTTATAAATTTACTAGGGAATGTCAAATGATTTTTTAAAGTGATTGAACTAATCTACACTCTTCAAAGCATGGGCTCCAATTACTCATATTCTCACCAACACTTGGCATTGTTGGATTTTTCATTTTAAATAATTGGTGCATATGCAGTGTTATTACTGAGTGGTTATGTAACAGTAACAGTCACTCCATCTAAGAACGAACTCATAACACTTTCCTTTTCAATGCCTAATGGCGTGCTTGCATAAGAATTTTCAGGACTTAGCCTTAAACAGTTGACTGAAGTCAAGACTGCAGGACTCCCTCAACTCCCACCTCTCCCCCCCAAAAAAGTGCTGAGAAGTTAACCAATTTTCAATGGCCACTACTCACGATAGCCATCAGAACAAGATATTCTGACCTTCAGGTAGCCAGCCTCTATACATACTTTCCTACAACTCCCTCCCTATGACTACTTCTCCTTTAAAATCTCCCTGACAGCCTACCAAAATATTGAGACTGCCTTTGCAACTCACAAGTCACCAATTCCTTCATCTCTCAGGTTGTGGTATTTTGGGCAATGGGTAGCTGGACTTGGGTTCAGTTACAGTTTTGAGATGTATTTTCCTGCCTCTTAGAGTGATTAGATTCCTTTTCTTACTTTTTGGAAACTTTTGTGCAAGTGTGTGTTCAATTCTCTTGCCCATTTTTCTGTTAATGTATTTTTTTTCCTATTTATATATGAAATTAATTGGGAGTTTTAAAATAGATTTTATATATTTCTTGTGAAGATTCTTTCTATATTTTTTCACTGCCATTTCAAATAAGATATATTCTACCCTTATATTTTCTAATGAGTTTTGCCAGGATACCTTTGGATTTTTCCAAAGTGAAAAGACTCCTTAAATCTTTTCTTCTTTAATACTTCCATTACTGTCAAAATCTACTTTCATTTTATCATTTTCAGTTAACAAAGAAAACTCTTATAAATAGTGACTGGAATTTACTTTGTTCAGGGTTAACTTCCTAACAGTTACTCATCTGGGATACTGCCTTGACATGAATACTGGTCAACAGAGATACTTTGAAGGGTTATCAATATCATTGCTGGTTTTCTAGCTGTTTCCACCACAGTGAAATGTCTGTCTCTCACTGTATACCCCCAAAGACTTCTGATGACAAAACTAATGTCACTTCAGAACTATCTTGAGGTCACACACCTTAGGCTCTGCGATAACTTCGTTCCTTAGTAAAGAAAGCGTCAGGCTTCTGGATCCTTAATTGGGTGATGAGGTGAAGGCTCTTGCCTATTTGTGAATTTTGTTCTCACCTTTTAACTTAGCTTTCACAACAGTGTTCTGGCCATCAAAATTTATAGTGTATATAAAACTATTACATACCCATGATAATTGAAAATAAATTTTTTTTTGTTTGCTTTTTAAAAAAACCATACATCATAGTAAAGAGTTAGGTCTTATCTTGTTCTTAAACTTGAGTTTGTCTTAGGCTTCTTATCTGATGACACAATTTTGATTTACTTTGACCACATTTGTCTTTCCAGAACCTACTGTGCTTCTGAACTTGTGTCCTCACCATTGGCTTACAAATGCTGGGTGTCCTGGACATCCTGGTTTGCTTACATCACATTTTCTTAATGTCACACTCTATACACTGGTCTCAACTTAGTAACATTCAACGGTTCTCAATACTGTTAAAATCATTAGAATCAGTTGGTAATAGTGTGGCCAGATAGAATAAGGAGTCCTAGAATGCTTGAATTTCAGAAATGCAACAAAGAATTTTTTAGTATATGTATGTCCCATGAAATATTTGGGATATATTAGAATTATTTATTTTTATTATTTTAACATGTATGTTTATTATTTATCCTGTAGTTTTCTTTTCAGAATCTAGAAACTCTAATTGAGAAACTTTTGAAAAATACTCATACTTAAGTGCTATCCCTTCCTTCCATGTGGAAATTTGTCTAATTTGTCTGTGGTGGGTCCTTTGTATTAAACATGCCTTAAGACAGGTGCTATTAATGTGTGGCCAGGGATAAAAACCAGTACTCCAAACTGCTTGGGACTGCAATCTTCCGTAATAATTTGAAACATCACAATGGTCCCATCTAGTCTTCAGACCCTCAATATACCTGAGCTTTCTATTTATCCACTCATCCATTCAATGCATGAGTGCCAATCCTAAGTCAAGCAGATGTCGAGGCTTTGAGTTAATTTTCTGAGCATATATATTTTGTAGGAATAAATATAATAATTTAGTAAAAGTGAAACTCCCCAAAAGAAGTCAAGAAAGACTTCTATACTCTGGTAGATGAGAAAAAGGTAAATCATGTCTCTATGGGTTCTAAAACTTTCTAACTCATCTTTAATTCTATTTAATCAATTACATAAAGACAATAGTTTATTAAAGGCTTCTAATTATGAGTAGGTCCAAAGGAAATGCTCTATCTTGGTCATAGTAGGTTTAGTCTTAAATTATTCTAGGCAGTCTTTGATGTAAAGTAATTACCCTTAAAGCACTTTGCCTATTAAACATATGTCATTCCTAAGAGATTCTCCTATGCAGTGTGTAAGTGATCATTTGTCATCTTGCCAGTTGGCAGAAATTAATCTCAACTTTTAACAATGACTTGTACTTTTATGCCTACCCTGAATATAATGCTAACATGTCGTTACAACAGAATAAAGATGATAATATATATGTTTACTTAAATGATTAAGCGACTCTGCATCTTTTCCAGGACTCTTCACAGATTTAGCTGAAAAATTTCCTTAAATGTTATGATCACAATTAACATTCTATTCAACTTCTGACCTGTTGCAATAAAATACATTGAAAGAACTGTGAAAGAATTTGTAAGATATGAATTTTGTCAAGCATACTATAATGCAATGTCAACTTCAATATAGTCTTCTGCAATTAAATAGTTGGTTTCTTTGTGAAAGGATTTATATGCATCTTAGAAAACTTTATGTATTAATTTAGAAAGTGTGATATATTTCAGCCTTCTGGAATGTAATCATTTACCAAGTGTATGTGTTTGTGCTTATGAATCTAATTTCTCTGGTTCTTTTTTTTATTTTTTACATTTTTTCATCCATGTGAAAAAATTAGGTTTGATTTATAATATTTTGATACATATACAGGGTGGCCATAAAGTTCGCATGCAATTTAAAATAGTGTGCAATTTGAACTTTATGGACACGATGTATATGGTGCTTTTTATAAAATAGAACCATAGTGTAAACATTACTTTTTTTTCTGCCCATTCCAGAGGTCTTGTCCTTCAATTATGCAATTTTCTGTAATAGTATACTATTCTTTTTCTTACGCAAATACAATAGTGACAATAACAAATCCAGAGAATCATTGAGACACTCATTGAATAAGAAGCTATTGCTGGTGGTGAAGTTATACAACATGAAACTATTAATATAGCACAAAAAATTTCTGCAAGGTGAAGAATAGAAGAGAAAATTTCAGGGACAGGTCTTTCTATAGCTGGTTAATATTTTCATACATTCAACATTGGGTTTTTTTAGAATTATACTGTGTCCTCATATTTGTGTGGGAGAAGGTGATCTCAGGGGATGAATGTGGGGCCTATGGTTCCATACTGGTCCTAGGGTTGGCTCTGCATTTATTGGCCATGTAAGCCAATACTGACCTCTTTAATTCTCAAGTGTTTTCATTGAATTGTGAGGATAATATGTGACTCACGGGCTTTTTTGGTAAAGGTTGAATGAGATAATGTGTGTCAGGTCCCTATGGTGGCACTTAGTAAAGGTGAACTTTTGATGCTATTAGTGTTTATAATACAACAAGCAGAAGTCACTGGTGTCCTTTATTGGGCATTGTTTATATCAGCACTTTAACCCTTTAAATTTCATTAGTTAATCCCCTTTTTAAGAAAAGTCTTCATTTCATTTCTCATTGTGCATTTAAGTGAATCTCTTCAGTGACCTTTTCCAGATCTTCTCTTTCGTGTACTTTTGTGTCTTCCCAGTTGTGTCTCAGTGGCTCCTGTTGATTTTGGTTTCTCTCCATTTCCTTAAACATGCAGTAAGAATCAAGTTATACATCCCTATCAGCTCTGTATCTTTTGCACAGTGGTCATAGTGTATAGCACTTACATGAAACTGACTATGTGCCAGGCACTATCTATGGGCTTTGGACATATTACCCATTTCATCTTTACAAGAACTCCATGAGTTACGTGCTATTTTTCTTCTCCCCATTTTACTGATGAAGAAACTGAGGCACAGAGAAAGTAAATAATTTGACTTTGAACCCATAGCTTGGTGGGGCGAGGATGTGAATTAAAGTAGTCTGGCTCCAGGATTTAGCTCTTAACCATCACTCTACAGGGCTCTTTGGAGGAATATTAAGAGTTGGGAAACTACAATACAGTGACACTTTAGACTCACAAGATTGCAGACTGAAAACTCAGGGTTGGGTGATTTTTTCAAAGGTCACAGTAGGTGGAGCACCAGGGCCTCCTGTGACTATATAACATGTTGCTCCATCCCAGGCTTCCTTCGCCTCAAGTC
Source organism: Galagoides demidoff (assembly GCA_963574575.1). Lineage (NCBI taxonomy): Eukaryota > Metazoa > Chordata > Mammalia > Primates > Galagidae > Galagoides > Galagoides demidoff. The sequence goes on from CAUYQV010092211.1 coordinate 39,808, forward strand.
AAATAAAGTGTCCTGGTCAATTGACCTTTACTTATTTTTTTTTTTTTTCTGTGATCCTTCATCAATTCTAAAAGGCCCCAATACTGTCTTTGTTGTTTTAGCCTCTGTGTGTGTGTGTGTTTAAATCATTTTTGACACTAGTGAGTTTCTTGGTAAACAGCCACTCTGTGAGCTTGGCTTAAAATCAGATTCAGAAAGACCCAGGCATTCTGATGATTTGTTTGTATTGAACTGAAAAGCTTTTGGAAAAAAAAAAAATGTTTGAGAGAAAGAATGTTAAATCTCTGTGTGCTGGTTTGTCAACTGAAGATTACTTAGGAGTTTTGTGTTAATCTGTCCTTTGGAATTTATGAAACCCTGGCTTAGCAAGAACCCACACTAATGTCGGATGTGGAAGGGGTGAGGCAATATAGTGACTTCAGTTACGAAAATACAGATTTTTTAGTCACTAATGGCAGGGACCATGATATTTGGCTCATTTCTTGTCACATTGTACCCTAATATGAGTGCCTTTAGGTTAATTCAGAACAAGATTTTTTTCATTTATATCTTTGGGTCCTGGCTTCTTCAGGGCTAGGACTTCCATACACTTGGAATTTATTGGCTAGAGTTTTAAAACAGATGGACACAGGCTTTTTTCCTCTAGTAAATTTGCTCAGTTGTTTGTCCTCTAGTTCTCATGGTAACATTTTTTTACTAAGTAAAATCAGCATAGTGGTCAGACCTTTGCAGCTGTTGGAGGAAGGCCTGCCTTTTTGTTGTATTTTTCTAGTTTGTGTTGATGGACTCTCATTACATTACATGCTGTTTTGGGTGACATATAGTAAGGAAAATAACCTAAAAGGAACATATTTTTGCCTTAGCCTATTTAATAATGTGGCATTTCTATAAGAAAATAAAAATTACCCTGCCATAGCAAATCCTTGATAATGAAAGCCAATGTTCTATGTGGCGCAGATTGCTAGAACATGCCCGGGACTGTTGCAGATCACATGTTATGGATTTATCAACTCGGGGTTTTGAAAATATTTCATTGCATTCTATTTTCAGCTAGTATGTGAGATGTGGAAATAGGGCCCCTTAGAAAGATCTGGGGCTGGGCATGGTGGCTCACACCTATAATCCTAGCATTTGGGTAGGCCAACGTGGGAGCATAGCTTGAGGTCAGAAATTCCAGACCAGCCTGGGTAACATAGTGAGACCTCATTGCTACAAAAAATAAAGAAATTAGTCAGGCTCATTGGCTTATGTTTCTAATCTCAGAGCCTTGGGTGGAGACAAGAGAATCACTTAAGCTAAGGAGTTTGAGACTGCAATGACTACTGAGAGGCAGAACAAGACCATATCTCTTAAAAAAAAAATGAAGGAAAAGGATCTGGATAAGGTGCCAATCAATGGTTGAATGTGACATTTTACTGATTGTATATTTCCAGTGTGTCCAGCATTGTTCCTTGAAATGGGGTGACGTTTCATCTGCCACTGAATGGCTGAGCACAGATCCTAGAAAGAGCTCCTTATGGTTCCACATAAGTAACAAACCTGGGGAGCCTACAAGTCAATGTGTTCAATTATAGGAATCTAAATAAAAAGAAAATCAAAAATTTCCTGGCAAATCCCTGAATTTCATTATATTATCTTTCCCTGTAGCCAATAAGTACAGAAAATAGGCACAATTAGAGAATCACAGAGGTTCCTAGATGATGAAAATAGTGCTGCAATGTAGCTAATGTTATGGGCAAATCCTAAAACAAATCAGTCATTTTCAATAAAAGAAAATTCTGGGCATCCCCAAGCCCAGTTTGGAGCTGGTAGTTATTATCACTCATGAGTTATCTACCACAGTCAACGTCCTTTTTGTCATTGCTGTTGTTCTAGATAATCTTGTACCTTGCTTTGTTAAAAAGAAAAGAATTATGTTGCAAATGTGCGAGTGAAATTAGATGTGTTTTTGTTTCTAAGTCAGCTGTCTATAGATAAGCCAGGCCAAAACAGCAAGAATAAATATATTCATTCTCCATGGTTATCTGAAAATATTGAAAGTGATGTGGATAAGCTGTTTCCAAGGTGACTTTGATGAAGCATGAGACATTTTACTGTGCTTTCCTTGCATCTAGGGGATATTACCTAAAATTTCTTAGTGACAGTGTCATATGACTTCATAAATCATAAGATCTATGGTAAAGACAATGGAGGATGATTGTTACTATGGAGGTGTTCATCAAACCTAGGTAGAGATTTTTTATCTGATGTATATGGTCACTGCCTTCTTATAGATGTTGGAGGACTTTTGCTATCATTTTATGTCACCTTGAGAGTTTGCTCAAACCAAGTGGATAAAGTTTTTAGGTTTGATAAAGTGAGCAGAATAATATGATGATTATAGGCTTGAGCTTTTGCATCATAATTCAAATTCTGGTTCTGCCATTTAGTGGGATTTTTAGCAAGTACTTAACTCGTCTAAGCTTTCAGTTCTCAGATGTAGACGGGAGTGGAAGTTGTTCTTTTTTTAGAGGGATCTTGCTGAAATCAGGGTTGTAACCCAAGTAAAGTGCGTAGTAAGTTGCCTGGTTGTTAGCAAACACTCAATTAATATTGGCCAAAGCAACTACAAGGAAGAGACTTAGAATTCAGCTCACCTGGTCTTTTCATCTTTCAGCATGGAATATATTTCTGATATAAATAGGAAAATGTATTGAGACTTCTTAAAGACAGTAAGCAAGACTTTATTCAAGAAGAGGACTAGTGCAATGGGGTTGTGTAAATTGTAGTAGAGGAAAAACACGGAGCTGAACTTCAAATTAGAACAAGCACAAGTAAATTTACAGCCAAGGAGTAGGGTGGGGGGGCAGTCAATGGATGGAAAATCACTAAGAGAAAAATTTAAATCTGGAGAGACTCTCACTAGAGCAATTTAAGTGTATTTTTGCTGAAGGCAAGATAGGGTAGTAAGATATGAAGGCAGGGAATAAAGAATTCAATTAAATGTCAAGGATGAGAGATCCTTGCTAAACTGACCCAGAAGGATTCTTGCTAAAACTGGACAGAGCTGGCTAAGAACAGAGCCCAAGTTTGAGGCCTAGGAATGAATTAAAGAAGGCCCAGAAGAATGGCAAGTTACAATGGCTTTCAATAGATTCATAGGAGCCTGACTCAAGTTCATTCAAGGAGAGAGTCTTTGTCACCAACATAAGGGACATATATACTACATACAGCATAAACACCAACTCACCTTTATTAAATGTCTCATGGGTATCAGGCACTGTGTCAGGCACTTAGCAAATGTTAAATTGTTTTAGTCAATCTTTATGCCAACACTGAAGAGTAGGTACTATTAGTTTCATCCTATGAGCAAAGAAATTGAGGTTCAGCATGGTGAAGAAACTTTTCACAGATGACTCAGGTAGACTGACAGAGCTGGAGTTTGAATCCAGTTTTCAGATCTCTAACAGCCAGCAGTGATGGGCAGCACTGTTCTGTCTTGTGTGAGTGTGGCGGTAGGGACAGATGTACTCTCATTTGCAGTGTTTTGCACATATTTACAGGGAATGAATTAAAGAAAATCCATAAGAATGGCAAGTTACAATGGCTTTCAATAGGTTCAGAGGAATTCCAAATATCGCAAAAATTTATTTATGATACCAGGGTCATCGTATAGACCAGTTGTCAATTTCATTACCCTAAGGGCCATCATGGCAGAAACCACCATGTTTTTTTCAGGTTATCCAATTATTTGGGGGCTCAGAGCTTCTATCTTTCAGGGTACTGGCCAGGTCTTGTGCCTGGGATGCATCGGACACACACTTGTCTCTGTTATGATCACAACCCACCTCCAAAGCCAGTTCAGGCATCTCTTTGAGTAAGGGAAATGGGAATGTGGTGGGAGATGCAAATCCAGCTGAGTGTTAAGTGCGTGTACGTGCACGCAAGCAGTTAAAAAACCTGTTAAACAGAGGCGAAGGCAGCAGGGTCACTTGAGCTCAGGATTTTGAGATCATCCCTGGCAACACAGTGAGAGTCCATCTCAAAAATAAAATGTGATAAACAGATACGGTTCCTAGAAGGAAAGGCATCATCGAGAAAATATTCTGGAGGGTTTCTCTCTTCTTTTCTGAATTTATGTATTTATCATCCCATCAACCATTTTCTTCTTCTTTTACAGACTTCCTTGATTGACCCAAGGGGCATCATTTTAGGAAATTGGATCTGGTGCTAAGTTTTATATGCACCAGATATAATGTGTGAAACATTAGGATAATATTTTGAAACAGATAAGATACATAATGATTCAAAAGGGAATCTTTGAAGGGTTTCTCCCAGATTAGGGTCAAATGTCTTTAACTGTTTTTTTTTTTTTTCTAATTTATTTTGAAATTTGACTTGAAGACTCAATACCTCTATAGATGATCATTGTATTTCCCTGGGTCAAATGTATTATATTTGAATCCAAGGCTCTTTTGTGGATAATTTCAATCTTTGTTATAGGAAAAAATAAAAAATAATAATAAAATCATTTCTAAACTCCATGGAAGTCACAGAAAAATGGGTTAAAAATCCTCCCTGAGGAATAAAGGTTTGTGATTTCTTTGTCTTTTAAGAATTTTTGCAAAATTTTAACTTCTTCTTAGCAAAGTATCACAAGAGTGGAAAAGCAAGTATCCAGTGTACTCAATACTAATATGAAATCAATAGATAACCAACTACGTGCCCACAGGAAAGGAAAACACAGTTAAGTTCAAGTGGGAGGGATAGGAGAGAGAACAGGGAGAGGGGAGGAGAGAGAGGGATTGGTGAACTCTCACCTAATGGGTTCAATGTAAAGGTACGTAGCAGACTCCCTGGGTGAAGGGCTCAACTATTACTTGAGCTTTACCTAACAAACACAAACAATGTAACCTAATCATTTGTAACCCCATATTAATAAGGAATTCTTGCAAAATGTCGTATAGGGCCTGATTCACAGTGTATGCTCAATAAATATTTGTTGACTGAATGAAAGAATGAAGTTTGGCCATAGGCTAACATGTCCTTGAGCCTGTGACAAGAACAGCTTTGATTTTCCTTTGTTCAGGTTAGTAAATGGAGTCACACTAACCATACATAAAAGTCAACAGAATATGGATGTCTAATTTACAAACATTTATATTTCAGTGTTAGGAAATATGGTAAGATTAGGAAAACAGTTAAGACAATGATTTGTACAGAATCGACCAGTCCAGGCAATGAAAACTTCACAGATTACAGCTTAACAAGATTAAACATCACATATAACATACATGTATGACAGACAGTGCTTCTGATTTTGATATTAACATACCATCAACAATTATATATATGAGAAATATTGCCAGTTCAATTTTGAGTTATGAAATATATACTATTTTGATATGACATTTCAAATTACACATGTCTCAGGCAGCATGCAGGAAAAGTCATTTATTCTACATTTGTTAGGACATACCTTACCACAAGCTTCCAGTTTTTGGTATTTAGATCAAGAATATAGAAACCATTCAAAGGATAGGATGTTTGAAACCAGCAGTTGTATTTACTGGCTGAGAGCATTTCTGGTAAAAATAAAACTCTCTGAATTAATTTGTTAACAAAATGCACAGTGATCCTAAACTCAATTCTTTAAAAATTGTTTTTCACAATTAATTCTCATTTATTGGTCATACAGCAGCTGCAGGAAGTCTGAATTCTGAGAGTTGGTTGTATACAACAGTGGGAATTTTTTTCTTCTGTGGACTCACGTGATTACAACAAAGATGCTTACTCTTTGAAATCACATATTATAACAACAGTGCTATATAAAGATCACAAATATTTGGTGTTTCAGAGTCTTAACAAATATTGTACTGTGGTTTTTTTCACAAAGAGACTAAATTAACAGGCAGTGTAAATCACATATATCTTAAGATTTAAAAAATACATTTTATACAATAGGTTTCTAATTTTTTCACTAGCATTTCATTTTGGTGGGTTTTTTTTTTTTTTGTTGTTGTTTTTTCATTTGTTTTTCGTCTTCATACTTACAGTCCTTAAATAAACTATGAATCTCTGGCTCATGCCAAGAAAGTCAATAGTATTAATATTTTCCAACAGGAATATGGCTGAGTGTACATTGAATCACATAGTCAACAAAGCAACATCCAATTTATAACAGATTATTTTTAAAATTCAAATAAAATCTAATTATTTTAAAAGATACCATTTGAACAAAACCATAGGAAATTTTATTTACAAAACATTTGAATATATTTTTAAATGGCTAGTTCTAACTGCACAACTTGTATATCCTTGGTGCATGTAGTCTGTTAACCTTCTGTGCAACACTGCTAGACCTCTGAGTTAACTTACGTGAAATGGTTAGGTGGGAAAATTAGACGGTCATTTCTGTTCACTCAGGGTACTTGAAAGGAAATATTTTAATGCCTTTCCTGTTTGACAAGATCTGTCATTAATGTTGGTGTCTTTAATTGGAAAAGATTAGCTGAAATTCCCAAAATGTAATTTAGTCCCTTATAAGAATTATAGGAAAGGTTGATCAATTTACCACCAAATGTTGTAATTCTAATCTAGCATTATGCAGTTGATTCAAGTCACTGTACCTCTCATTTACAAGGCTTCTGTGTATTACATTGGCTTAAAAAATATTTTTCTTGGTCCTTAGAAATACAAAATATTGATTTTTCAAAAGATGGGGGAAGATAGGGTGAGCATTTCTTAACAACCACATTCATAATGAAAGAAGTTGATCTACATTTTACAGATCATTAAACAATGGTCTTTGGCAGAAGACTTTTTATAAATAACTTCCTCCACTTTGAACTTTTCATTTAAGCCATTTTTCTTTCTAATGATATCAGGTATATGGTCACCTTCTTCACTAATATAGCATAATAGGAAAACACCACAGATATAAAAATATTTAAGTTTAACACGTATTATTTTTGGACATTAAATTCAAAGCATATCGATTGATTGATACTAGAGAAGGTATTTTACACAAGCATTTCTAAGAGTGTCGCTTGAGATCATAATTTCAACAATACAATCGGGGAAGAGGGTATGTGTACTTTTACTCCCCACAAAATTTTATCACTGAAACACATGGAAACAGTATGTTGGAATTTTTTTGATTATTATACATTGCGTTTCCCACAGAAGAGTAATATATGATGCATATGTCATTGTAAGTGTGTGGGTGTACTCCAATGGCAAGTTTTAGAGATTACATTCATTGACACGAAAGACTAAAAACTGAAAAATTCAGTTAAGTATCCAAATGGGTCACTGACATCCCACCACTCAGGAATTTCAAAGTGTAGTGAAGTTATTTAAAAAAGAGCTTTAGACCTATGAACAGTCTTCGGGATCAACTAGAGGAACACGAGGGTTGCTTACTTCGTTTTTTGCAGTAAGCCCTCCTCTCCATTGTGGCCCCTCTTCCTTGTACTCCCTGTCTGTCTTTGAAGGCTCTGTGATGGGTCCTTTAAACTGTGAATACAGAATATGAACAGGCTTCCCTTTCCTTTTTGCCCTGTATAGGGAATTTGTTATCACTTTTTAGGGAGAGGAGGCTTCTGCCTGTGATCTGCCATCCTTTTCTTTATGGAGTGCTTGTTGTTCTGGCTCAGGATGAGTTCCATTTATGATGAAATTTACCCACCAGGCTTATTTAGTGGGAAAGTGCCATCAAAGGTAAGAGAGACAGTCTAGAGTTGTTTCCTGCTCCGATTCTCCCTTTTCGCCTGCCCCTCTGAGAACTCCCCCAGAGGCACAGATCAGTGCCGTGTGTGTGTCTGATGTATGTGCAACATGCAAGTGTCTTCCCGGTCCTTGTCTAGGAAGCTACAATTGTCCCCTCAGTGTGAGCTTCCTATTGTCCACAGAAGTTAATAGATGAAACCCAGGGAAGTCCTGTTGTGATAACAGTTGTGCCAGCAGTTACGATTATGGCTTATTGAAACAGTGTTGAATTGCACCACTGACCTACGAAAATCACCATGAATGACACTGAAAGGCAAAGCTTTGGGGGATTGGGGACAGTAATTCGTTACCTCCTGATACCAAAGTCTTCTTAACGGACAACATAAAGGAAGGACTGGAGAGTATATCACTTTTTCCCTAAGTTTTCTGAGAGAAATTTCTAATCTAGGCTTATTTAAAGATGTTAGTACTAAAGCCCCTAACACAGAACTCTGGATTGTGGATGACAGCAAGCTGCCAGTGTAATTTAACCTTGGTTTTAACAGCTTCTGTAAAAAATAAAACAAGAACAAAACCCCACTATGGACCTCAAAGTTCAGGAAGGGGGTCGAGGCTCTGGATCTTTGTGGATCTGAATGAATCCTTGTTAGTCGGATCCAACTCCTCTCCCCACAGAAAAGGCGTATTTCCCATCAATCCAACACCCTGATACACGCCTTAGTGGTTATCCTAAGAAGTATCTTTTTGGTGAGGCTTTGCATCCAAGACAGGATGAGCAGATGGAGATGTGCACGACGGTGGGAACAGAGGAAGGCAGGACTGTGCTTTAGTCTGGAGCCATTTGGTGGTCAGGTGTGTGAGAGAGGAATGGTGAATGGGAAAGAGCCGGTGAGATAACACCGCTGGTGACGGAACACAGACATTCAAACATGCAAGCTTCGACCAGCAACAGAGAGGAGCACAGATTTCAGAGAAGCGGGGAGAAGATAAAATGATAGGCCAGTTATTCTAGTTCCTGAAAAGAAGCAGCATTCCAAAATATCTGACCAGTTTGGCCCGGCGTCTCCTGAGGGAGGCTCAGAGTGACAGTTGTAGTATTTCTTTCTAGGCTATCACTGCTGAGCTGACATGTTAGGCCTCCTTTTACATGGTTTGTATTACTTCTCTGTATCAAAATGAAGGGTCAAATATATAGGAGTCTTTTAAGTGCCCATTGATGTGATGATATTCTCAGGATATATTTAAGGAAACGTGCACATAGGTGCACACGTGGGCATCTAACTCATAAGCTTAAGCTCCTCCGCCATGTTTATGAGCAAGTTCACTTTGACTCTCCCATCCAGTTCTGCACCCATTCAAATGGGAGACCCTAGAGAGGCCCTTCCCAGGGACTCGGGATAATGTCTACATCCTGTACTGTTTTCCAGTGTTCTCAGCCTTGTGAGTTTTTGAAAATGTCTTCTAAAACTAAACCTCATAACTAATAGTCCTCTTAGTGCCATCAGTACCCACCCACACTCCTCAAACCAGTGGGCTGCAGCATTAAGGATAACTCAGTACTTTCACACAGTGGCTTAACAGTAAGGCAATGAGCCCGAGAAGATCAGTTAGGAAAAAGGAGTCCAAGGTCATTTTCCAGGCTCTGGGGCAGTCAGGCAAAGCAGAGCAGTTGTTGGCTTTTAAAAGAACTAGAAAAGCTGATTAGAAAACTCTCTGGAAAGGCTGCTTGAAGCTCACTTATACCAGAAAATAATATCCTTGTAGGGATTAATTTTCATTAAAATTATATTTTAAGTCTGAATCATGGACATTTCTGCTCATGTATCTGAATGTGTTATGTTTAGGAGGAATCTACCAATTAAGCTTTTAAAGTCTCTGTCTAAGAGACAGCAGTGTTAAATGGTGGGTGACTCTTCTTGATCACACAGAGCCCTGGTTCTCAAACTTGAGCATGTGTGAGAATTTTCTGAAGGGCTTGGTTAAAACACATATCGCTGGACTGTACCCACTCCCAGAATTTCTGATTCATAGAGGTGGACTCTGGTCTGAGGTGGGACTGAGAATCTGTATATCTAGCAGATTTGCAAGTTGTTGCTGATATTGCTTGTCTGGAGACCAAAATTTAAGAAATCACAATCGCAGATTATTTTGAGTCACCTTAATTGCATTCCCAGGAGAAAGCTTCTCCATGTGGAATGTGAAGATCAGTATTGGATTCCTCCCCCAGTGATTCTTACAATATGTGTAAGGTGCTAGTTTAATTATAGTATTGGTGCTAGTTTAATTATAGAGAATTTTCAGGTTCATAAGTTTGTCAACATGTAGAACAAACATATTAAGTAAAATATGATTCAAACTCAAGATCTTCCTATAAAGAGAATATGATTTTTCTGTATTATTATGTATGAGTTCCTACAAGGCTATTTGTAGGAAATTGTTTGGGACTTCTTCATAGAGTATTATTTTAGCAATAGCATTAAAATTCTCTCTTACTCCATGGGTAATAGTCTATCATCTCAGAATGACTATGTAACAGCTAAATTTGTTCACAATTTGCTGACTGAAGACAAGCAAGGGCTTGTTGACTGGATTTTTTTCTCATAAGATCCTTTTAAAGTATATCAAGTGCAAGGACCTATACAAAAAAGTACACAGGGGGAATAACGTCAGAGGTAATCTACACGATTCAGTAGGTGAAGAATTAAGTTGAACAAACTATCAGCACACGTAATTAAAAAACACAGTTTGTTTGGCCAGTGGGTGCACCTGAGTCAATTCAAGACTCAGGATTGGTGCAAGGGGTGGAGGAAGAAGCAAGATGAGAGTTTGTGTGATGAGCATCTGCCTGTGTGGGGAAGGAAGGGTCAATCTATTCCCAGGTCCGCAGCCTTCAACAAACGCCTGCCGCTCACTGGCAGCTCCACCAAGGATTGCTTAAGGCGGTCAGCAGAAAATGCTTACAGGGCATATTTGCTTTAAAAAAAGATGGAAAAAAAACTGTCTTCAATTTAATATTTCCTAATCAAATCTGAAATGGGGGTTAAATTTAATGTGAGAGACTTCTTGAAATATGGAAATACAATGCCTACTGTAACTGAACAGTGGCTTTATATAGAAATTTATAATGAGAGAAGGAAAAGTAGTTTTTTCCTTAGGCAGAAGTCATAGAAGTTACTATAGTTATAACAAAAATATCTATTTCAATTCTCTCTCTCACCATTGAGGCTCGGAAGATCACCTTTTCTGTAGCAATGTCAGCAATTTTTATTTACCTCTCCCCTGGACAAATTTAGCTTTGTGTCTCAGTGCTAATAAAGCTGGAATAGGTTACTGCTATGATGTTGAAATTATTTTTGCCTTTTCTGATGACAATCTAACTGGGATTCCTTCAAGAGGAAGCTTGCCTTCGTTCCACTCAAACCATTCTTTGTTTACATAAGCAAAGTTCCCTGTGGTTGACTTTTCTTTCTTTATTTCCTTTCCCCATGGACATGTCTACATTCTCTTGCTATATTTTGTCTGTGCGCCCTTTCATATTGCTAATGAGGCATCTGGGCTGTGGCAGACCAGTTGATTGCTAGGGGCAGGATTTAAGTCTATTTGCTATCTTTTTGAATAGTCATTTTCTCTGTACCAAGGGAAGCATTTAAAAGACAGTTGAATCTGTACCAAATGAACTCCCCCCCACCCCGATATTCCTTTAGAATACTTGCACCTTTAACTATCTTTCTGGTTGGTTATTGCACATCTTGTTTGTAATTCACATACTTTAGTAAAAAAATAACTACTGTCCGTCTATTTCTCTTAAAAGATTAAGCACAAAGAATGAAAAATAAAAGTGGAATTATAATGGGAAACTGAACTTAAAGTTTGCATTTAGAAGACTAGTGGACTCAGCTTTAAGAAGGTCACTGGCATGGAATCTATTCTAATCTCATTGCATTTTCTATTTTATGCTTCTTGCAAAGGAAGAAAGCTTCACAATTCCTTTGGGGTATGGAGACATTTTTCCAGCAATGCATGTAGAATTATTTTAAAATAAACATCTGGCTAAATTTCTATCAGATTTCACATGGTTTTATTGGTTTGACTTGCACTGGCAATCACATATTTTGGGGAATGAAAGATTCACAACTTAAAGCAGCTTCGACTCATACCCACAAGCAGGCGATATCAGGGAAGTACTGATCATGCTGGGCTTACTGCATTCTGGAAAATCAAGCTCATGGCAAAGCCCCTTCATTTAATGATGAGGAACCTAAAATCTAGAGTGTTGACATCTATAACACTATAGATGTGTTAGTTGAGTCAGAATCCATTTATCACATTAGAGAAAGACAGAAAGTGAAATTGAGAAAATTAATTTTTGTGTTTCTATTAAGGGATTTCTTGATAGGTTCACAATGGCCCCATTAAGCAGTCTCAAATTGATAAAATGCCTTTAAACCAAAAATGGAAGGTTAATGTAATTAGAATGCCATAGTGGGCCTCTTCCTGTCTAAATCCAAGACTAGCGTTAATTTTCTTAAATCACTCTGTCTTGTGTGCTTCCTACCATCGTAGGGTGCTTAACACAATACTTTGTACAATATAAATGCTTGGGATTTATGGAATTGCATGCATGTCTGAAAAAATATAAAAGACTCTGATTTTTTTTTTAAAATTGCTCCACTGTCTTGACTGTATGTTTTTTCTTCTGTGTTGGGTTTTAAAAAAATTTTTAAATGAATATTAAGTTAGTGAATGATCTGGGAAGACAGACTTGCTAGGCTGATTAATTTAATGCATTTTATTTAGTAAACTGCTTTGTGATTCTCTTTACTTAGGTAATTATTCAGTTGAATTTCATCTAGCTCCAGTGACTTTAAGAATGCTGTTTGGTGAGTACAATGTGGAAATAGAGACAGTCAGAAAGATGTGTGCTTTTGTGCAAACTCCTGGATCAATAGAGCACCTGCCATTTTTTTTTTTCTTATTTAGTTTTATACAAGCTCTGGAATAGCCGTTCTGATTCTCCTGGGAGAATTAGAAAATACAAGACAGAGTCTCTAGCTATCCTCTTGGTATCTTTCCAAAGAGTAAGTTTGGGGAATATTCCACTGGGAACTATGACAGGTAAAAACTTAACCAGGAAAAGCAAAACATCAAGAGAGTGTGACCGAATCTCTGCCTTCCTCTGTAACCCACAGGCTGTGCAGAACCTCTCTTTATTCTTTATTGTTTTCAATTGTTATTAAATGTCTTGTCAGTTGCTTTAAAGGGACCCATGCCAATTCAGATTTCTTCACAAAACAAATCCAGTCTTTGGGTTAAAGTATAATAATATGATCTGTGGATCTGATGTTGGTTAGTGAAGGCTTCAGAGTGTGAAGGTGTGAGGAGGTTTGAATTCATTCTAAACAGTGATCAAGAGATTATTATTTTCATTTTATGAATGGCATGACTTCAGAAGTTAGAATGTCAGAACGTTGTCTAGGAAGGAAAAAATGCAAGGTTAGACTCCTTGTTGCTAGGTTCAATTTACTTTGTCTGTGCTGGTCTGAGTGTTTTTAAATATCGGTCCATGGCAACACATTGGAAATGATAGGTTTGCTCTCCAGGCAGACAAAGTGGCAACAAGCATGTGACTGAACTGTACGACTCTGGAAAGGTTTGAGTCATGCAAAACACTCTGGTTCAGAGCAGAAAGGAGTCACTGTTGGTAATGTTCATGTCAAGAGAGAGAAAACTACTCCTACCATTGCTCTAATGATCATAAGCCACACCCAACAAGGGGGTGAGCGGAGGTGGTGGCATGGCTGGAGGACTGGGATTGGACCGTCTACTCTGCCTAGTTCCTGACCCACCTAGTAATCCACTGTGGTGTGGTTGTGACATTAACAGTGCTGTCTCCCCTGCGTAGCTGCTTGCTCTAGCTACTGTGTGAACCTGATAGAGGAGGCCGAAGTTGGGCACTGATGTACTACTAAGTCCCAGGTCTTAATTTTCTGGATAGCTTTTCAAAAATGCAATCTCTGCTTCAGATTTGACATTTAAAAGCATCTCTCTTTGCTTTGTGTTTATATGGTCACACACCAAGAGGGGAGGACAGCAAGGGACATGCCAAAACAAACAGTCCTGACCCCCCATTTCCCTGACATCCCCCCTTGATATGCAACTGTAAAAGCTTAAGAATTTGTTCAAAATGTTAGAGGTGATGAGCAAATTTAGTCCATTTTACAAGGAAGGACAACTGTCCTTTTGACTTTTCTCCCACATTTGCAGTTATTTCTGAAGAATGTACGCAGGGATTAAGAGTGGGAAGTAGGACAAGGGGCAGAGAAGAGCTGATGCAACAGCTGCTCACAGCTCCTTTGGGTGCTAAATTCGCTTTGCAACAGGGGAAAATTTCTAAACCATTTGGATGAGAAAGGCAACCATTTTTTTTTTAAAAGTAAATCTATGTAGAATCTGTGAGAATAATTTGAAAATATCAAGAATATTGTATGCCTCGTACATACACTTACCAACCATAGCATTATCTGTCTCAAAGAAGTTATGGAGTTTCAAATTGCCTGTAGGATTATTGCTGGCAATCGAAACCTTGTTCTCCTTACAGTTTGGGTTGAAACTACAAATTTAAATGCAGTTGCAACTAATAAAAATAGCTTTTGGTTTTCATATGATGTCATCCTATGCTTAGAGTCAATACCACAAAGGTTGTATTGATGAAGTAGTGATAAAACAGTCTTTCCACTATTTCCAAGGGTCAGTGTTCCAAATAGGGTCCAACATGTAACGAAGCTGTTGGTTAAATAGGTTCCAGTGACTTGGGATTGGCATTGCTGCCCTTTCTGCAACCTCACTCCATAGAAAAGGACTAGACTCCTTGGAAAAATCTCAGGTACAAACTGCATGAAAGGGCTAGTTTGCTTGTTAGTAGGACCTTGCAGGGAAAATGTTAGGGACAAGATGATCAGTGTATATGAAAGTCAAGGGTTGGTTCAGCTGAGAAAATGTAAGCTAAACTCCAGCCGGCATAGACTAGTCCTGGTGGTAGATGATTAGGTCTCCAAGGCAGGACTGAGTGGGGCTCCTATTCCTTTTCTCCCAATCTGCCGGAACACATTTTTAGAAAATGCTGATGAGCAGCAGGCATGGGAACCTGAATCTGCCTTCTCAGTGCTATGTTTTAAGGAAAATTATAAAATCTCAATCCCCTAGGATTAGACCTTGACCAGGATGGTGTTTTTAAGAGCTGTTACTAGCAATCCCCAAAAGGCAGAGGGTAATTGGAAAAGTCAGAAAGAAACCCTGATCAATCCTAAAGATGTTCCATCAGAAATCTCTGTTAAATAAAGTAACATGAGTTTTTTTAAAATTTTCTCCTGTTTCATATGATTAATATTATCCTAAGCAGTTTTCAAACAACTTTGAATTTGCATCTTTAGCTAAAAAGGAAAAAAAAAGCATTAGGAATGGGCTTTCTTCTATGCTTCTTCTCCTTTTTCTATATATAAAAGAGATCTGATGGAAAGGAATATGAATCTGACATGAACTTTTCAGTCAATCCTAGACATCCAAAAATGCGGTTCAAGATATTTGACACACATTTTCTATTTCTGTATTTATGTGTCTATCTCTATGCTCTTGGGAGATGGAGGGGATCTAATGCTGAACGTCTGATCCCCATGAAATTCACTTTCTAACTACCATTTCAACCTTTTCTGTTATTTTTGCTCTGGTTGAAAGGCAATTTATGATAGAAAGAACATTGGAAGTAACATTAGTATTTGCCCTGCATTAACAAGCCAGTGTTTCAGAAGCATTTAACTACTGATAGATCTGTCTGGGCCTTGACTTTTTTTGGGCTAGACTCAAGTTCAATATCTCAAGTATCAATTAAATATTAAAATTAATTCTGAAATGCAAATAACATCATCAAAATGGAATCCACATTTTATAGATGAAAATATTAAATTATCAAGCCATAAAGCTTTATGGCTTAAATATATCTTTAGAGCCTAAGAAAAGGAAAAAGGAAAATTTACTGAAGACTTTTTTTATGAGATGTCCACATAGGTCCAGGTTATTCTACAAAATTACTCCATAATATGTAAATGCGTGCCAAAAGCCAACAATTATGTATACCCAGTTTAATTTTCATATAAAACCTGAGAATGTAAGTTGAAATGATACCATTGTTTCTGTAAAATGGGAATCTATCTCACTTGTGTATAACTTTCAAATATCTTAGATAAGGGCAATCTATGATTAAATTCTACTTAATATACTTTCTTGGTGCCAATTCTTTCAATTTTATATATTCTTGTCAACAAGATAGGTAATTCTCATCTCAAATGCTAGATTACTCAATTATATGAGCATTATTTGAATGTAAAATCTTTCCAGATTTTTCCCTTAGAGTATTTTTCCAACTTTAATGTTAAAATGAGTATTGAAAGGTAGAGAAATGAACTTACAGAGAACATTATTTTTTCTCAAAACTAGCCATCTGGATCACATTACTTTAATCTTTAATATTTATGCAATTTCGTTTATTCTTTGTCTTATAGGTAAAATGTTTCAGAAAGTGGTTTTATGCTTATTTAATGTGTGTAGAATTGTTTTTTCCATTAGGAAAGAATGGGGCATAGAATCAAGTATCTGATCTTCACCCCAGAAGGTGGGTCAAAAGTTTTTAGATAATTTATCTGTTGTGCTACTACATGGCTTCAAGGGGCCTAATGAAGATTTCTATAAATTAAAAGCATATTAGGAATGGAGGGAAAGGGCTCCGAAAATCTCTGGGCTGGATCTGGAAATAAATAATTTCCAGTGTACAAGGATGTATAATCATCCTAGCAAATTAATTCCCCCTCCCTTGAGCTGAATTCCTTCTTGAATTTCTCCAAGTATATCTGTCTTTGCAGTCAACAAATGAGGAGAGGGAGGCTGTGTATTAACTCTCAAAATGGACAGAGTGATATTTATTTAAGTTAGCTAACTTATCTCTTTGTATGTTTTGGGTTATCAAAATGTGAACTTTCTTACTAATTGTGAATCAGGAATATAATACCCACAAAAATGCATTTGACCTACTCATATTTCTTAGATGCATGGAAACTATGTTTTTCAATGTTTACATTACAGCTTTGTAGAAACTCTCATGGGAATTGGGGCTGTGTCTGGTGTCCTCATTCCCAATCCATACCTACATAAATTTTGATAGAATAAAAGGCAGATGGGTACTGAAGCATGATAAATGTGATTCAAGGCGTATAATCAAGAGTATTGTTGTATTAACTGGTGTTATTGTAGTATATAACTGTTGGGTATAATCTGTCCTACACATTTATAGAGGTACCATACTATGTTCTAATGTTTTCTAGGTGGAATATCATCATGCTTGTTTTTTTGTGTGTGATAAGTTCACTTTCAGAAAAACATGCCCCAAACAATTACTTTTAGAATGAGCTTTTCGCCCATGCTGGGAGGTAATAGCATCCCTAAAGGTAATGGAGTGTAATGGAAGTAGATGTAGAAGGACTACAAAGTTTGAAATTAGGGAAAGGAAAGATTAAGATTGAAGATTCCCAAGTGAACAACTCTTTCACTCTTTGAAAATCCTTAGGGCACCATGATACTAAAGAATGAGAAACAGCCGGGGTGGCACTTGTGGCTCAGTGAGTAGGGTGCCGGCCCCATATACTGAGGGTGGCAGGTTTGAACCCGGC